>JAQIXT010000023.1:0-123317 GCA_034700445.1 Stenotaenia linearis | reverse complement strand
TTTTTACATTTTGTTCATTTTGTTCTGAAGTAGCCATCACAACAACTGAACATAATTTTGGTTCCTGATTTGCAGACATAAGTAACATTACTGATACAAAATGGATACAAATGTGATACTTGATTGATTTGATATCGCAATTCAGAAATCATAATTATTCCTTAATGCTACTTGGTTTCTTTCTTTCTTTATTCTGCAATCAGTTTAATCCTTTACTCGGTAAAATAATTTTAAATTTTTTAACTCATAGTGGGTTTTATCAGGAAACTTAGTCAGGGTATACATTTTTTTTCAATTTTTAATTTTGGTTTTTTTATGGAAATCCCAATTTTGAAAAAAAAATGTCATTTTGCATAAAAAAGTTATGATAGTTGAATATTGGATTTATTTTTGGAAAAATCTCTAAGTAGGTCCCTTGACACATATCCAGTTAGAATTAAGCATTAATGCATGCAATAATCATGGAGAAAAATTGGAAAAACTAATCCCCATAGGATAACATGAGTAATCCTAACGTAAAGTTAAGTCATGCTGGGTATAGAGAGTTTGCAGAAAACAAAACTTATGTCTTAAAACTTATAAATTCCATGTTAAATATAAGTTAGATTTATAATTAACAAGGAATTTATTAAGTTATAAGACTTAAGTTTTGTTCTCCGCAAACGCTCTATTTTAAGTAATGATTTTGAATTATCTATATAGAAACAAAAATTCATCTGAAGTATACAATACCGCAACTAAATTCCTGTTGCCAAGTTACAGTAGTTATGAAACTGTTGACAATGTGCCTGCGTTATTGTTATTTTACTGCTGCATTGCATGGTATACTTCAATTTGATATTTCATTGCCCAGATAGCAATCTTGTTTTGAATTTTCTGCTGCTTTGCAAGCCAAAGGATTGAGCTTCAATAGATTGAAATAATATATATTCATCGCTTGTTTCCTTCCATAAGAGAAAAAATACTTTTCCTGGCTTTTCTGTGCCCAAAGTTTCCAAATGAAACATCTTTGTGATTGGATTTCAGTCTCTCCCACTAATTTCCTGAATTTTTTTTTATTTTCTAACAATTTTTAAAAAATCCGTACATCCATTAACTTGGACCGAAATCTAAACGCGCCAATAGTATCTCGGCAGCTTTTATCAATTCATTTGGCGTAGGGTGAAGAAGAAGCAACTTGCAAGATTAAAAAGAGACAAAAGAAAAAAAAAGATGGAAGACAAAGAATCGTTGTGGTGATTATGTGAATGCATTGGAGCAGATGATTTAAAGTGGTTCATTTTGTGAACTGCCGACTGATTGGCTGGTGCGGATTCTTAATTGGATAAGCAAGCGGTTGAGAAAAGTTGGAAGTGAAGTTAAATCTTTTTGCAAGCTGCTTTTGGTGCAAAAGAGGCAGTAATCTGAACCGGAGGGACCGGGAGGAAATTTGAAAGTTGAAAGAAAGGAATTGCTGAGTAGGTAGAGAAGATAATTGGATAAACAATATGTAAAGTAGTGAATTTTGGGGAAAAAATTATAAGAAAGAAATCGATGTCAAAGAAGATTTTGTTTAATAGAGTGCATTTTTTTTTTTTTTTTTTTTTTTGGAGACTAATGAATCACAGATTGAATTTGCTAAGCAAGGTTTAGAGGAGGGGAAAAGGGTTAATGGAAATTGTTGTTAATTTATTAATTGAGTGTTAATTGAGTGTTAAGTTTTGCTTATCTTTATAGACTCAATTCTAATGTTTGCATACATGGAGAATACAGACGCAGTTAAATCATCATTTGAGTAAACTCATTAAGACTCATTAGGAGTTAAAAACTTGCCAAGTTAACATTTTAAATTCTATTATTAGAATAAAAATTATTTGCAATATTAGGCTTTAATTAGAAATTTAAACAGTGGTAGGTGAGATTGGTTTTATAAAATTAAGAACGATATTGAAAGTGTTGCTTATATAGTAGAAGGATAGCATGGAGGAAAGAAATGCATGGAGAAGACATTCAACGATAACTGTATTGTATATTTCCAAGAATGCACAGTTGAAAACAATCACAGCCGTCATCACTGGGGGAAAAATAGATTTACAAAAACTTACGTAATTAAATTCATTGTAAAAATTTAATTTACATTACATTTAAGTTTACGAACGCTTGTAAAATCATAATTTACAAAATTTACAAAAGCTATTTAAAGTGTGGTTTCAATACCGTAAATGTAACGTAACGCATACTTGTTTTTTACAACAAATTTAATTGTTTTACAATTTGTAAATCTATTTTTTTCCTCACTGCATGTTACAGTCAAAATCACCATGCATTTCAATAGGGGAGGAAAAATTTTGACTTTTTTTTTCTTCAAAAATTGACATTTGTCAACTGAAAAACAATAAAATCAAAATTGCAGGTCAACATCGGTGATACCTTAAAATTTGATCGCCAAGATTTACGACGAGCATCATCTTCACTTCCAATCGAAATATATAGGATTGAATAAGTAGTAAAGACATTACCGCAAGAGTTATTGACAAAAATGTTACAACAGTTATATAAAGAAAAAATACAGACACGGTCCACTGCTATTAAGTGGTGTCTCGGGTCTCTATCATTGATCAACACGACGCTTTTTCCCCACGACCATATTTTTATTTTTTCACGTCATCCTTTGTTCCCTAGATTTATTGCTGCCAACAATGTCTTCGTTATCAATAGAATTTTTTTTAAAATATTTGATCCTGTCCGTAGGTGGGCTCGCTATTGAAACTCGGAACCGAATCGCCACATGTGGCGAGCTTATTGTTTCCTAGCTACAAATTGAAATGGATTGGATCTATTTTGACATCGGAGATTAATTGGGATTACTTGTGAGAACTGTGTACATAATAAGTGACGTGTGTTGTTGTTGTTTGCTCGTAATTGAAGGGCGAAATAAAAGTAACCTTGACAAGCGGCGCTTTAACCTGTTGATGGAGTGCGAGCGCGAAAATGTTGATTAGTTTTATTAAATTTTCTTCGTTTTGTTTGTTTGTAGAAGCAGTTGTTGGAACAGAAGCAAAAGGTGAAGCGACAAGCGCCTTCTGTGATTCAAGTGAACGATGCGAGACCACAGTCTGCGAGAAAAGCACCGAATAAGAGAGAGGAATCCCGGCCGCTTATGACTGGATATTCTCAGCAAAATCTGCATGGTAGGTGGTTGTAAATTTTAATTTTTGGTAATGAATCTATAAAGTTTTAATTGCGGTTTTCGTGTAGACTATCTTTATGCTTATCAGTTGCAACTGGGAATATAAGTAGTTTACGATTGAAGTTTATTATGCATGGATTTTAGTACCTGACTGTTGGCTTGTTTACATTCAGGGTGTTCACAACGCAGATCACTTTACTCCGGGATGATGGAAAATCTAAATGGGAATTACTTTGGGTTTGGCTCTTAGCTAAAGTAATTTTTTTTTTTTTTTAAAGAGAAAATATCAATTGGTAACAGAAATTTTTTTTCGTGTGGTATTGGAAATTGAGTTGTGAATGGTTATTGTACTGATGATAAATTGTGAGTTTTGGGTCATAATTCATTTGGTCAACAGGTTTCAACAGCTGGTGAAAAAAACCAATGCTTTTTAACAGCTGGGAGAGTTTTAGGTTTCACATGTGCAGTTGGTTAAGTTATAATGTACTGGCTGTAATGTTCACGTATAGCGATATAAATAGTGTGAAAAGATTCTTCAATACTTTTAAAGATGATTGCTGATTAGAAAAAGGATTGGAAGTGTTTTTGAACTGCGAAGTAAATTTTAAATGAAGTATTTGCATCTAATGCAAAGGAATTACGTCCATTTGCATCGAATTTGTGTCGGTGTTTGAAACAAATTTATTTAGTTAAATTAGTTTGAACTGTTTTTGTGTGTTTGATTACTTAGTGCTACTTAAAATTTATAATGATCAGTGTTGAAAGTAAGATCGGAATATTCATGATTGTTTTCTTTTGTCTGTTCACACCTCCAAAGTAAAGAATCTTTAAGAGACACTTTACAAACAAAGCTCCAAGGGGAGAACTCGACAAATAGAATTGACTGAATTAAATCAAATAATGTAAACAACAAAAAAATATCTAATAAGTTGTTGTTACATTTGAGTACAATATACTAATGCTATAAGTTGTTATTTAATTAATAAGTGAGATGTTGCAAATGCATACAAAATGATTAGCAAATCATTCAGTAGCCATCCACAGACGTAATGTGTAATCTTAATTACAAATTTCAGATATTACTGTCTTAATTTATTTCAATATATTTTATCATCTTGTAATATCCAGTTGTCTGACAATTATTGTTGACAATTGGATTCATAAGAATATATTCAGTTGTTGTTTAGAAATTTATATTATAAATTTATTATTTTGCTATTTATTATTTGTTCGTGGTTGAAGTCTCCACGAAATGTCGAAAACTCAAAAGTTGGGCACGGATTAGTTGGGGATTAGTTTTTTTGTGGCCAATTTCTTGTGCGTTTGCGGTAGTGGGTATTATTTACGGTCATCTGCAGATTTGTGACCTACATGTTCAGTAAACGCAAAATAAAATGGAAAAAACAAACGATTAAAAAAGTAAATATGCAAAATAAAGTTTTTAAAAAATCTAAAAATGTAGCACCTAATTCGGATATCGATTCGCAACATCCAAATATTTTTAACATCTTCAAAAAACGCCCTGATTCCTCTTTACTCCCGTAACTCGATCGTCATAAGCTGGCGCCGATAGACCAGTGGTTAGTGTGCTCGCCCTCAGACCTGAGGAATTCAGGTTCAGACCTGGCTCAGATTGGAGATTTTTCTATGCAAGAAAAATTAAGGGACTAAGACTATAGTGATATATATATTCTTAATAATAAGTACATTATTCCAAAACAAAATTATAAAACATATTACTGGAAATAACAGGCAAACTGAATAGTATATTAGCATCTCGTTTGTTAAGTTCAGTTACCTAGAACTCTTCACCAAGAATACTACAGTTTTCCCATTTTTACATTTAATTTTTTAAAATTTAATTTATAATAGAAAGATAACTGAGTAAAATATACTCTAATCGATCACACACGACATAATTATATTATTTATCTTTTTAAATCTTTCATTTCCAACTATATGTGCCTGGTTTAGAAATACAGAACAACTTCTACATTGTGCAAAATGGAATAATAAAACCCCACTTTCCTTCTCCATTCTATAACTCTCACTAATACTGAATGACTGCAAGAAATTCTTTTTAAAGAAATAAAAAAGCTTTGAATTCTGTCAAGTGGAAGACATCTACTTGTTGACAAAACCCAGTTTCATATTTTCATTTTTTTTTTTTTACATTTTTTTTTTTTTTTTTTTTTTTTTAGAAATGTTGATTGCTATAAAGAAAAAGCTCAAAGCTTCTTTCTTTCTTTACTTTCGGATGACTGTTGGTATGTTTTATGTGTGGCATAAATAGGAGTAGCCTTTTCTCTTTCTCCTCTCTTTGTATTTTTTTATTTTTACGTGATTTATTGAAGTTAAATGGCTGAAGTTACAAAGATGGTCGTTTGGTTGGTTGGAAGATTCATGAGGAGGTGAAGACTTGAATTGAAATCTTGTGATTTTGTTTTAACTGAAGGGAGGTTTTTATCAAAAGTTTTATGGGGAAGGGGTTTTTTCTTCTTTTTCTTGTCTTTATTGGGTTTTGTGTGTTAAATGGCAGCACTTTTTTCAATGGGTTGTACGTTAAAGATACGTTGCACATTTTAATCAATATTTTTTAATGTTGTCTTCATTTCTCATGAATTTTTTCATCTAAAAGCAGTTTGTTTAAATTATTAATGCTTTAGAACGTGTGCTGGGGAGAAAGAATAGAAATGAGAGTTCTATTTTTTTTTTTTTTTTTTTTTTTTTTTTTGGAAAAAAAACAATGAATTATATTTTTTCCTTGCTTTTTAACGTTTTATTGCAAATTGTAATGGAAATTTTTGAATCGAATTTGCAGTTTTCTTTGAATTGCGCGGAAGGATTGGTTGGATAAAGACGAGATCAATCGTGAATGGATTTTATTGAAAGGAAATTTAATGAGGAATTTTTTCGGGAGATATGAGTTTGGAATTTTTGATTTTTTAATTTGTTTCTGGCAATGTCAATTTGTCGTGGTTTTGAAATCGAAGTTGGTGAGAAATTTGTAAGGAAAAGTTGGTGGGTAAACAGAAAACCAATAAAGTGGATAAGGACGTCCAAGTTGGAAATACACGGCAAATTAACATGTAACTTGTTTGGTGATTAGGTTTCTGTCTTTATACCGGGTTTTAGGAGAATAGATTTAAGCTCATTAAGGCTGATAGTTCGATGTTCAACGTACCTGCCCATTGGCTAACTCAACATTAATGGCTTAATCATTCTTCCGTTTAATCTGACTCTGGCCTGCCGTTGTAATTATTTGGTAGCGATTGTGGAGGATACGTATTGATCGCGTGGAATTGCCCGAATATTAAATTCATGACTGTGCAGGGTAAGTCCAAAAAGTTAGCTATCAAATGATAATTTATCAGAGTATTTTTCAATGGCTGATAACCTGTTGACTGTTGTGGTGGTGCTAATAGCTCTATGGTCATCAGATGTCATGTTATTAGAAAAAAATACAAGAAAAATTTCAAAATTTCTTTGAAAAATTCATAATTTCTTTGAAAAACTCAAAATTCCTTTGATAAAATTATATTTCATTGAAAAATTCAAAATTTTCATTATAAAATTCAAAATCTTATAAATTTTATTTGTTAAATGTAAAATAAAAATTTTAAATTTAAATTTCTCACTACTTAAGCAAATAATAAGACAATATGCGGAAGACAAAACTTATACAGTAATTAATTACTGTGTAAATCCGACTTAGAATTAATTACGGTTAAAACCTTTTGGATTTCACTTAAATATTCAAACATATGACAACACCGTTTTTAGCCGCACCATCATCAAAACCCCTCCTAATAGATTTACTGCCACTTGTTCGTGGGAAGGAGAGTTTTTAATGAATTTCTTTAATTTCTCTAATATTCTTGATGTTTACAAGCAAGCATGAACTGTGTTTAATTAATTTCAGTTTATTAACACTTTACAAGCAACATTAAAGGGGTAAAAATCTCAGTGCTGGCAATTTGAGAACGAGTCAAGTGTGTGATAACACTGGGGGTATGACCCCGTGTTAGGCATGGCTGGGAAGCAGATGGAAAGGAAAATTACACACTATTGATTTGTACTTTAGTCTCACCATAGATAAAGGCAAGCGCTGTTTTTAGTGTTGAAAAACCTTTAATTGATCTCTAAGAGTCCAAGTCACAGCTGTTTGACAATGTGCTGTGAAATCAATTGGGAATGGACTAAATTAAGCGGATTAATTAACTCCTCAGGCATTGCATCGTCTCTTTTCGGTGGGGGGGGGGGGGGGGAAAGAAAAAAAAATCCAAACTTTTTTCCATTTGTTTTGCTGTATCATCAAAAGCCGGCCTTTGACACTGCAAACCAATTAATGTCCAACTATTTCCATCAGACTGATTACTGCAGATGTAATAAATCATTAATTTTTTTCCTTCGACTCTGCCCTTTTCCACCCTTGTCTTCTTCTTCCTGGGTGAAATCAATTTGTGCTGTTGATTCTTCTGCATGCCTTGATTCGACTTCCCGAAAATTCCATGGAGAAAATTGTGGGTGAAAGCATTTAACTCGCTTTTTTCTACCCCGAGGTTTTCTTGTCTCCCAGTTTCACTTCCCCCCACCCCCTCACCGGTTGTTGGTTTGTGTTTTGGCCCATGAAAGCAAAGTGCCTGAGAGTTCAAAGTTGAAGACAAGCTGAAAGCATTTCGAGCTTTCCTCCCGGGTCGGGGTGGCGAGGGGTGTTTATTTAGCAAAAAGGAGGGAAGTTAAGTAAAAAGGATTAGATAGTCAACTGTGACTGAATTGTTAAGGTGTTGCAAGAGACCTTTGGGACGTGGAAAGAGGGGTTTTGTGTGGAGAGGACGTAAAAAAGTGTTTAAAGCAGTGAAAGAGGCAATGAAAATAGTTTGCATAATTTAGAAATGAGGTTTAAGTTGAGTGAGTGTTGCCAAGAAATTGTTTTAAAGCTTCCTTATCGTTCGAATTTGAATGTTATGGCACTCATTTTAAAGGACGAGGCTCTTGTATGCGGGAATTATTAGAAAATTAACTACACCAAGAGGCCTTTCAACAAGCTTTTGCTGCTCGAATTACTAGGAGAAGGTAATTACTTAGAAGTGTTTCCTTGTTGTTGCCAACAGTTATTGGCCGACATTATGCAGTCATATTGTGTATTTTTTTTTTGCTTTTTTTGGGTTTAATGACCAAGCAGTTTGCTGACAATGTACTCTTGGAAGTGTTTTAAAGAGTTTGAGGCAATTGATCATGGCGAATGGTCACTCGATTTGAAGTTGCTGGTGGCTTGTGGTCAGCATTTTATTGCTTTTTCTCTTTTTTTTCTGTAGGAAAAGAGTGAATTATTTCCCTATGAAGATTTTTTTTATTGTTTTTGCTCCCGAGTTGAATGATTGTTAAAAACGGCACTTTTTCTTGTTTATTCTTTTTTATGGGCTCAGAAAGAAACAAATCTTAATCCAATTTAGCTTGACAAATGAGGGCGGGATTCAAAATTGAAGGAGCAACTGGGGTTTAATTAAAAACTCACTTCTGGAAGGATTTTTTTTCTTCTTTTATTAGAAAAGGAAATGAGATGACATTATTTATTTGTCTTGAGAGAAAAGCTAATCAGACAAAATAGGTTTTTTGTATTGAACTTATTAAATATTTGTTGGGGAGTGGTTTTAATCTCGAGTGAAGCCGCTTCTCGGGGCGTCGTAAAAGCGAGTTTTAGTGTTGGGCCTAACCACAACAAGTTGGTAAAAACTTTGCATTTATGGAGTATCATGTCACTTTGGTGGGAAAGGAACTAGAGAAGTGTGAATTCGGCACGTGAGGAGAATAACCAGAGTACTATTTACATTATGTTTGGGCTATGGAGGTCTTTATCTTGTTATCCTCGGGTTAATTCACATTCCAGCCGTGATGGCACCTAAGATCTAACATCATTCATTGCAAACTTTATTTGGAGATAAAAAAAAATTAAGTTGGACGTTTGGAGAAAAAATTATGTTTTTAACGGTAAAGTAAGGTAACAATGTCATGGCTGGAATAAGAATCGATCCATTATTGTAATTCTTTAGTATTATGATTTATTTTGATAAATTAAAGTGATTAATACGCTGTTAAAGGTCACGTGACGTACGGTTTGTTTATGAAAATTTTTTTATTTGAATATTTCAACTCGCAGTCGAGAATAATGCATGAAAATTTGACCATTCTTCGTATGAACGTATTCGAATATTGAATTACTTTTATTTTAGTATTTCGAAACAAAAACGGCGATAAAAGTTGGGTAAGAGCGCGAGGAATTTGGAAATAAGCGATTAAAATGCTAGGTCGTACTCGGCGCCATACTTCTTTTCACCTTGACTGGAATTAAGAATCGGTGAGATGGCGCAGAAGGAAGATGGTCGTGCGCAGGGAATCAACTTGGCTGCAATAATTCTCACGCCACACATCTTCCATCTCTTTCGCCAAGATCGTAATTTCCTTTCAGATGGCCATCATCCATCATTATAGTGGACACAAGGATGCCAGTAACGGCGAGGAAAGCCGCGGGGGAATTATAAAACTCATCCTTACACACTTTTCCCCCCTTCGCTCTTTATTTCTCCCATCATGCCATTCTTCTTTGTGCTATTTTATCTTATTAAAATGTAAAATGGGTGAAAAGGAAAACGTGGAATAGAAAATCCCTTACGGATCTTGGTAGTGGGACTTTAAGAAGTCAAGTAGCAATTGATTTATTTTTTCTCATAATGCTAGGGATGAAATATTGTAAGTTTTTCCTTCGTTTTTACTGCGCATGGTCAGCCATGCAAGAATAAAATAGAATTCCATGAATAATAAACACGCTAGAAAAATAGGAAATGGGTTTTGACAAATTTCCCTACTATATAAACTGTTTTATGTCGATAAGCGACTTGTGTACTTCTAAGTGCACCTTCTACTAGAAATACATAAAATAATAATTGCGATCTTATGAAGGATTGCGAGCTCCGCTGCTATGAAGAGCAGCACACTTAGCATTGCTTCGCTTGCATTGCGGACTTTCATGCAACAAGGGGCAGCAATGGTAAAACTTATGCGTGTATTGCGGACTTTCATGCTGCAAGGGGCAGCACAGGTTCAGCACTGTGTTGCATTGCGGACTTTAGTGCTTTGAGGGGAAGCTTTTTCTGTCTGTTTATTTCATTTGTATACAAGAAAAGACTAAATTTTAGTTCAATTGCTGCCGTAGGAGAATTTCTGGGAATTTTTTTTTTCTTGTTTATTTACGTTTTTAAGAATATTGCATCTGACGGGTCAGAAATGAACGTGACGAGGAATATTGGCATGTTTCCAAAGGTCCGAATTGTCGGGTTATTGTGGTTGTTGCTTTTCATTCCTCCCCATAGGGGAATCTGTGACCATAATGAGCTATTGATTAAGATGGAGTAAGCAAAGTCGGTTGGGAAAATGTGTGCGCAGTCACGTCTCGCACAGTTGAAAGCAAAGGCGGATCCTCAATAAAATTGTAAAACGGAATTGATGGTGCCATTTTGACGGTGTCTTGTAAAAATGTGTTGTTACTTGGAGGGAATGTAATTAAGTATTCGCCGTATTTCATCGCCGGTTGTGAAACTTTGTTGTAATTAAATTTTTAAAGTGCCTTCTAAGTCTTCCTCGCTCAACCTCCGCTGAGGATCGTGGCCACGGGTTAGAGACAAGTGACAAATTGTGGCTTTTTGCTTTTTTCTTTTTTTTTAAAAAAGGAGGAGGAATTCTAAAGAAATGTTTGTTTTTATTTATTATGTTGTTGCGTTGGATGCTGCGATAATTGGTTTGTTAATTGCAGTTCCCAATTTGTAGAAAGTGTGAATGGTAATTAAAGAAATTGGAGTTTGTTAATAATGTAAGGAGTCGTGATGTATTTAAAGCGCTGACTTTTTTTTTTTTTTTTTTTTTTTTGTTAAGTGTTGGACTTTTATACAATGTACGCATTCAACGCATTCCTCGACAGATTTTTTGCAACACTTGATTTTTATTAACTTTACCGTGGGGGAACAGGAAAGTGCGATCTAGAAAAAATTTAAATTTCTGAGAATAATTTAACATTAATTTAATTTTCATATAAACTCGACGATTTAAAATTAATTAAATTAGCTCATCGAGTTGGATTGATTCGATAATTAATTTGCATATTTATAATGAAAAAAAATTATATGAGTTAGGAATTTTTAAAAAAGTATGAGAATATGAAAAAAATAAAACTTGAGATTAAAAATTATTTATTATTTTGTTCAGGTTACGATGGCCCGTTGCAGTATTCGATGACGGGCGGAAACCCCGATGCCATGACAACAGTTCAAGTGATGCCTGCAGCGCCTACGTTGATCCAGTCACCCGTAAGTGGTGATTCGGAGGTGACATCTCAAGAGAGGAAAATGTCAGGTGGGTATTTGTGGTTTAGCATTTCACTCGTGGATTTCAATCAGGTTTGGGTTTCGGTTAGAAGTGCACAGTTTGGTTTTCAGTTGTAAAAATGGATTCGTGTCAGGTTTGAGAGTGAATGTCTTCCTATTTATATGCAACGATTCGGGGCACGTGCTTGGCAACGGCGTCAACATATAGATAGCAAAGGAACTTGGGATTTTCTCGGTAATATCTTACACTCAAGATCACTTGTGCTACTGTCGGTTTTTCTTTTTTCTGTCCGCTCGTTTTCAAAGTCAGGATTTACAAGAACGAGGAGATTGAAGATGGAGTTTATGAAATATGGAGGATGTAGTGGCTTTGAAGTTTCTATATGAGGCTTTTCTTGTCAATAATCGAACGCGCTACTGAGGGTTTTTGTTATTTTTTTTCGTCACTTTTTTTCCGGTGCGTTGTAATAGGAAAAGGTGGAATGAAGGCTTCATCTCGCATCCGTCAATTGGATGTCTACGGGCAACAATATTATTTTTTTTGCTTCTTTGTTTGACTTTCATGTGAGTTTTTACGTTTCTGGAAAAAGTTTTGTTTTTCTTTTTGAAATATTTTTTTAGAATTCAAAGTATAAATTTGGAAATTCAATTTTTAAGTTAGATTTACGGGATTTCAGTATAAAAAGAAAAATCAGATTTACAAAAATTTGTAATAATTAAATTTTTTACAAGCTTAAACGTAATGTATATTAGATGTTTACAATAAATTTAATTTTAATAAATTTCTGTAAATCTGATTTTCTCGCAGTGAATATAATTTATACAAAAAAAGAATTAAATGAGGTTGAGACGAGAAGTGGTTTGATACGCACGAATCGTAAATCGATTCATCAAATTGAATCGATCCGTGACGTTATTACTTATCACATATTTAACGCACTACAATGAGAATTTAATTCCAAAACCAATCAATTCACTAATAAACTTTAATTAGTAGTGCAAAACGGTTTTAATACACTTCCATCTATGTGATAAACGAATTCGAAACTATTGTTTTGGTGAACTGGACGATGAATAAAATCCACTGGTTCCGCCTGTGCGCCAGACTCACGCAGTCAATCACCTAAAACTGGAGCTCAGGATGTTGCTAGGTTCAACATCAGGTCCAATTTTTAAAAAAATTTAAAATGAGGGTCAATTTTACAACATCAATATGGAGCCGTAACAGATGTTGAAAGAAAAAAAGTTGTAACAGTTTTTACCGATGCTCAGCCGACCATATTTGTTCCTTGCCTGATGAAGACGAGTCGTGCCGTTGTCAAGGTGCTGGATCGTTTCCAAAGGAATAGAGGTAAAAACGTGTCAACTCACGATTAATGGATGTGACAAGTTTGCATTTAATTGAGAACTTGGTAAATTTGCCTTTCTCGTGTGAAGACATAAAATTGTATTGACACTCGTGTTTAATTTTTATTTTTTTGAATGGAGTGATTGATCGATGTGGGAAGTTGATGGATGGTAGCGCGACAGCTGTCTGGAATGTTTGACGCATTTGGATCTGGTTCGTAAAGGTGTTTTTTTGGAGGTGTATCTAAGTGTGGAAGTAATTTATTCGATTGTAATACGGTTGCCAGGAGAATTGTTAAGTGCTGCCCCTTGGATTCACTGCGTTACTCGTGATGTCTTTGTGATTTCGTTGCGGAATATTGTAATTTTTTTTTTGTGTGACAACCGAAACCGAAAATTGAGATTCTAGGATTTCCTTTTCAGAAAGTTTGAGAATAGAGGTTACAAATTGAAGTACTTGTATGAATTGATGCGTAGAAAAGGCTAAATCGTGTTTCATACTATCATTTCAATTATTCAGTCGTCCATTCAGTGGCATCTTTAAAGGAAATTCTTTTATCCTCGAAAAGGTTTGTTGAATGACTTGCCTCTTCAGCAACCAATTTGTCGTTCAGCATTGTTCGCGCAGAATGAGCAGTCAAACGTAACGTTACTGGAAGGAAAGGAAGGGGCGGGCTAGATAACTTTAAAAAAAAAAAAAAAAAAAAAAAAAAAAAAAATGCCGTAAGGCCGTATCACTGCTGCTCTTAAATATACAGAAGTTCTTAATTCAAATATTTTGATTTTGTAAATCTTTTTCTTCGTAATTTTTTTTAAGTATAAAAATTTACAAACTGTTTTATTTTGTATTCTAGAAACAGAACGGCGGTTGCAGCAATTGAACTTGTCGACGCGCATCGACTTCGAGGAAGTTGAGTCTCAAATTGTCCTACCACAGGAAACGAACAACTCCCTGCACAGCTCTCCGGATCTGATTGACGGTCCCGACCTGATCGCAGCGGGCAACAAGAACCGGCTCACACCCACGTCTCCGATATGCGACAAACCGAAACGGCCGTCCAGCAGCGTAAGGAGGAGAAAACTTGCCTCCTCTTTTCCCATTTCTCCCATTCCCAAACCACCACACAACCAACTCACTCCAGCACCACTTCTTCAGCAATGCTCGCAGGATTTGTACGAAAGCCCACCTTACAACCCAGAACCCGATTCAGCCCGACACTACGGGGAATTCTCCCACTTAAACGACTGGTTTCCCGATTTCTTGCCATTTCCGATCGCCTATTCAACTCATTCCGATTTTAGGAATAAAAAATCGAAGTGCTTACCCCTCACCCCAGTTGTCATTCCCGGATCACATTTCAATTCCTGCCGCTCTTCTGCTAATGAGAATAATCCCGGGTCTGATTTCGCGACTTTATCTCGGTATAAAGTATATAACCCCGATTTTAATCAATCGGATCTGTGCTCTGAACCGGCATCAAACAGAAAGAGTATTTTTTCATCAAAATGGAGAAAAATAGACAAGTCGCAAGGATTTTCGAGCGCCCCATCAGATTACGCTTTGCTGCAAACAAAATCAAAATCTCCGCCGGTTTTTCCGCGAGTTAAAAATGTAGTAACAACGAAATGTTCGGCGGCCCGGTTGAAAACAAAAATAAATCCTCGGTCAAAACTGAAATCGAGATTGCTGACAGTAAATAAAACGAAATCTAGAATTAAAGTAAAATTACAAATGAAAGCAAATCTGACGAAATTTATTTCGAAAAGTCATTTTCCAAGTTCAAAAATTAACAATTCAAAAATTCCCTTAAAACAGCCCACGTTCCAGACTTCAGCGCCGAAACCAATTTTTCGACGATCAAAAGTTCCGGTCAGAATTTCCTCGGTACGAAAATCAAATTTAATAACATCACGTGCGAAAAAACAAACCGAAACACCTCGCTCAAGACTGCCAATTTTAGTCAATCATTCAAAAATAACTCCCGAATTACACAAATGTTATTTACCGAGCAATTCTTC
Source organism: Stenotaenia linearis (assembly GCA_034700445.1). Classification (NCBI taxonomy): domain Eukaryota; kingdom Metazoa; phylum Arthropoda; class Chilopoda; order Geophilomorpha; family Geophilidae; genus Stenotaenia; species Stenotaenia linearis. The sequence goes on along the minus strand of JAQIXT010000023.1, from coordinate 108,404 downwards.
GTCGGTAAAAAATAGTAAATCAATTCGTTGCTCCCCTACAAATTATGAATTCCCAGTTTACGCCCCGAGATTAGAGGTTAATTCAAAAAGGCAGTTGTCGCCAATCACGGTTTCTACTCGCGGTTTGACGAGAAATTTCAATTTTCAGTCCCAGCCTTACAGGATTCAAAATGATTTAAATGCGCCCTCGAAGTCGGCTTTTCTAAGATTAAGGCCTGATTACACGTACTCGAATTTTAGATCGAGAAAGAAATCCCCGCCAAATGCTGCCATGAATATATCCTCGCATGAAAACAACGTTTTGTGCATTCAAAACAACAATTCTAGTTTAAATTCTAATTTTTTTTACTGTTCTCGCCCCGACTCCTCCACTTCCCTCTGTATTATTCCCATTCCAAATTCCGAGATTATTACTAACGAATCCAAATTGATTTCGAATGACGTTAAATATATAAATAGTAATATGTCAGTCTCTTCTGCACATTCCAATCATTCCGAAAGTTCTGATTATTGCACTTGTGCTTCCACATGCTCTTCCTGCGGTTCATACCACACGTGCAGTTTACCTCCGAGTATTAGTAGGTTTTATTTGCTATAATGAATTTGGTGTTTGAAAAATGTGTTTTTGTAATTCCTGTAAAAAAATTTCCTATAAAAAATTGAATAAATAAATGAAGGTTTATTTACCTATTTTATTTGATTTTATTTTTTGTGTTTTTATTATAGAGTTCAATGGACAATAGTCAAGAAGGCGGTGATGCGAGTAAAAGTATTAGCAGCAATGTGATTCCAGGTGACAGTCTGGAGGATTTGGCCAGTTTTGTCTTGGAACCTGCCCCTCAAGGATCACTTCTGAAGTGTCGGATTACGCGTGATCGGAAGGGAATGGATCGCGGTCTTTTTCCAACCTATTATCTTCAGTTGGAAAGAGATGATGGAAAAAGAGTATGATTGCTTAAATTAAATTAAAAATGATGTTATTTAATTTTTATTTTTTTTTATTTTTTAGACATTTCTTTTAGCTGCTCGAAAGCGGAAGAAAAGCACAACATCGAATTACTTAATATCAACGGATCAGATTGATTTGAGTAGAACTGGTGATTCATTTATGGGGAAACTAAGGTAAAAAGGAAGTCTGATTTGATTAGGGAGGAAAAGTATAATCGGATTATGATTTAATTTATTTCAGATCAAATTTGCTCGGAACGCAATTCACGCTTTTTGACAGTGGAGCGAATCCCAGGAAAGGCCTAGCTGCTAGCGACAGAAATAGTGCTCGTCAGGAATTAGCTGCTGTGATCTATGTATTAGTTTGAGTCGTTTTTAAAGAAGTGTTGAGTTTTAATCTTTTTATCGATTTATGCAGGAAACCAATTTGTTGGGTTTTAAAGGACCAAGAAAAATGACTATTGTTCTACCAGGAATGACTGTGGATAATCAGAGAGTTGATATGCAATTTCAAGGGGTTAGCATTACTTTGTGTACATTTTTGCCTCAGGAATGGATGTGAAGATGCGATGAGTTGGCACAAATTATAAAATTTTAACAATTTAATTTAGCTCAAGAAAATATAACTTAATTTTAAGTCACTACTTTATTAATAATTTTTAATTTTTAACTGCACTCCCATAAATTATTGATGAAATGATTGCATTTTAGAAACATTAATAAAATCTAAATAAAATTGGCATATTAAATGACAGTAGGATGTTATTATTTATCATTTCTTCGAATGTCTAAATTTAAATTTATAAATAATATGTTTTTGAAGAATCATTTGTTCGTTTAGTGTATTTACAGAAAGTATTCATACGATTTCTCGTTCGCTAATCGTGTATTTAATAATTTATTTTTATATTTTTTAGGACGGTGACGGACTATTAGAGAGGTGGAAAGTGAATAACATGGAACATCTAATTCAGCTTCACAATAAAACACCAGTTTGGAATGAAGGTATCAATGCAAAATCATTCAAACTTAACTTTTTGATTATTTATTCTTAATTCCTGCTTTTAGAAACACAATCTTACGTACTAAATTTTGGAGGACGAGTAACACATGCTTCAGTGAAAAACTTTCAAGTCGTCCATGAGAACGATGGTATAAAAATATAAATCAAATATATTGATGATTAATTTTTAATTTTTTAATTTTATTTCTAGCTGACTACATAGTAATGCAGTTTGGCCGAGTAGCCGAAGATGTATTTACTATGGATTTTCGTTTTCCAATGTGTGCTCTTCAAGCCTTCGGAATTGCTTTAAGCAGTTTCGATAGCAAGTTAGCATGCGAGTGAACATCGAAACAACACCAAACTAACTGAAACCTGTTTCAAAAATAACCCACTACATCAATTTTTATGCAATGCAACCCAACCAAAAATGAATTTCTATACAAAGTGAAATTGTGCACTTGTGTTGTCATCACAGACAGAAATATATGCGTGTCTTCAAGTACAACTTTAAACCTTTTTTGTACAATACGTGGATCGTTTATTGTGTTTCCGATATGAAAATAAGTGAATTTTTTAAGTTTATAATTTCTTTTTTCCAATTTTAATTTTTTATATTTTATTTATTTTATTTGTATTACATTTTTTTCATTTTTTTAAATTGCATTTAGTTTACAAGTTGATCTTTTCTTTGACTAACAGACATTTTCCGTCTGAATTAATGAATGAATAATAATCCTTTTGGAGAAACTATAAAATCGTCACAACGTTTGTGAAATTATAAGAGCCAGATGAAAATTTCTCTATTTTTCTAAGAAAAACTTTTTGATTCAGATGACACCCACCTTGTAAATTTATTGGAGTTATTACTTAACGCATCATTTTTGTGCAGTGTACATTTATTGCAATTTTATGTTAGATGATGATTGTGTTTAGAAATGTGTTATTTAAAGTTTAGACAAATTTTTGTTATTTATACATAGAAATGTATGTAACATCATGACAAACAAGATTTTGTTTCAATTGCCAAACGTTTTATGGTTGTAACTTTTCTGTTTCCAAAATTGGTATGAACCATGCTTTATCTCACAATGATTTAAACTTTTATGTGTAATATTGATTTATTAAAATATTTTTGGATTTTACGTCCAATGCTGAGCTAATAATTTTGTGTGCTGAAGTTAGTGTCTGTGCTTCACTCAATGGGAGGGTATTCGGGGGTATTGCCATCTAGTGACCAATGGTGCAAGAAACAAATATATTTTATTAACTAACAGTAAGATGTACTGTTGCTTCTAGATACCGTACTTAATTGAATTGAAATTTATTTTCACTCCTTTTTTACTTGAAAGGTAAATAAAATGCGCTCTAAAAGATATAGCAAAATTATAGTAAATTTCAATAATATATAATTTTGTTTTATTCATCATTAACATATTTTTATACTCTTCTAGAATGTTTCTCTTCAGCTGATTGCAGTGATCAATGAATGTGTAAGCTGTGTCTAACGCAAATCTCGTTCAATTTCCCGATTGGCCATAAAATGTGGAGAAAATCATAAGGGTAAGGTTACGTAGTATATTGTGCTGACATTTCCAAATTGAATTATTTGTCACTCGCCGTGAAGCATCATTCCATTTTCAAGCGCCACCAACTGTTGTTTAAACTCGAAATAATTAATTGCAATCCTTGTTTGATTTGTTTTATTTACATTCATCAATACAATACAATGAAATCAGACGCGATGGTATACTATTCTCCATACAACAACGATGCAAACATTTTCCATTTCCCTTGTAATTTATATAATAATATATTCATTTATTTTTTAAGAAAAAATAAACATTTTCTATACGTATTGAAAGCCAAGTTGGGATTTGAAATTAGCAAATAAAACCACAATAAAAATATTAATTATAATATAATAACCATATTTGGTTTAATGAATATGACATGTAATCAGTTTACTAGCAAAGAGTAATTACTTCACCAGGTTAGACTAGATGTAAATAGAAGTAACTTGTGAGAATAATAAGTGGCAAGGCTAAAGCAATGGACGATTCAATGCTCCACTTTGATTTGATTAGCAGCATTAGTAAAAATAAAAATTGGATATTTTTCAGACACCATTAATTCCAAACAAACTCTAAACAGATCTAACATAAACCTTTACTTGAATTGAAGATTAGTTATTTATGATTGTAAATTAAATGCAGTTTTGTATCATACAACAGTAAAAAAAAAAAAAATAGTGTTTACATTTGGTATATATTGTTATATTTATTATAAAATACTGGCAGTGATGCCTTTGAGCTTAGTACATTTAAGCACTACATTTGAACATCACGTCTGAATCAGCAAGTTAACGTTCACAGAAATAGCTATACCCTTAATACTTTATTATTTTCATGATTATGGTAGTAAATGGCTGATTTTACATGAAACAACTTTCCAAAACATGTCCACAAAGGATGTTTATTGGGTTTTAGTTGTTTTATCACTTTATATTGTCGTTGATTTTCAAAATGCATGTTTACTGTTATAGAATGAAAACATTAAAAAAAAAAGGTTGTGTTTGTGATACAGACAATTTACAGGAAATACCCAAACCTTGTTATATCGTTTTTGCAAAATAAGAACCTGCAAAAGGATCAGTTCTCAATCCTGGTCCAGAATGAGAAGACCTTTACCAAAAAACAGCAATGAGATCATATTGAAAACATTTGGTTACATTTTTCTTATATCGGTGATTAATCTTTCTAAGTGCGAATTAAATAATGAATGGCAATGATTTATAATTGTAAAATATATATTTACATTATATACACTTTCATAAGAATACATTGTGCAAAATTTTTTTGCAGGTGGGAAATGTTGTTTCAACTCAAAAATAAAATGTTAATTATTTTCTTTAAAAAGCAAACCAAAAAATACAAAAAAAGGACAAATTTAAGAATTAAAATAAATAAGAGAAAATTTTTTACCAATAATTTTTTTTTAAAAAAAAGATATTTATATACAAGATGGGTGATGTTTGCTTAAATTGATATTATCTTCTTTTCTTTAACTGTAGTTTGTACTGTTGTCACAACACACGAAAAATCCTCTTGATTGACGGCTAGGCCTCTTTGGTTAAATATCTAGAAATTAAAAACAGAAAATTAATTTAAATAACTTAAAAATGTGAATTTGTGTGAATATTTCGCGTGTTTGTGTTTTAAAACTAAAAAATTATCCACCTTATATAATTCTAAATTTTCCCAGCTGATGTATGCAGACAGTATTCCCTTAAGAGGATGAGAAAAGGAGGGGGAAAACCTGTAGGGACATGAGGGTTTTATTAATGAGAGTTGTGCCACCTGACACGCCCATATGTCACCGAGCATATCTGACACAAAACTGATGGGCTGCTAGGTGACATTAACAAACAGCTGATGGCCATTCCCCGTTCTTATTAAGTCGGTCCTACCAGTAGAAAGAGAGATCCGGGAGAGGTACCACATGTCTTAAACCATTCCACAGCATCTAAAGGGGGAAAATTGTCTCAGCAATCTCTCATGTCTGCGACCACATCTTTTCTGAAAGATGAGAAATATTTTACATATGCTTCCTGCTTTTCTTTTTCTACTCATCCCCCTGTTAATTATTGCAGCCTTTTCCCCCATCTTTCTGCTTTTTACCCATCCTGTTTGCCTGTCGTGCAAAGGAAGTATTCCATATGCTATTTCCCCTTCTTGTTGCATCAACTTTTCCTTTATCTTCCCATCAAACATAGCTACTGTAAGAGATCTGCAAATCCTCTGATGTGTTTGTTTGCTCTGCAAAAATTCTTGAAGAAAACGATTCTTCTTCACAAACGCCAACTAAAACGTGCCTCGAATGAAAATTTTAAGCTCGTTGACCATTTGGACAAAGGTCCAGTGCCTTTTTGACCAATTGTTCAATAATGTGTCATTCGTGGTCAAGTTTGGTCAGTGTTTACTCTAGACTTCCTAATCCCGCTTTCGGTCCGATCCCAGTGTGGCTCCATTCTTCACATTTTCAAAGTTATTTCATATCCTCAGTTGATCCATTGATCTTGCAAACCCTTTCAAGGAGGTCAAAGACTTTTCCTTAACCTTGAGTTTTTCCATAGAACCAAGGGTATTTTTTATCGCCTTACAAAAAATAAATAAATAAATTTAGGCTATCTAATTCTTTGAATTCCTATGGGAATTTAAAAGAAAAAAAAATTTTATGACCTTTTTTAAACTTCATCCATTAGATGGCGCGATTTCTAATCGTTTTGCACATTGCTTTTCACAATGGGGAACCCATTTTCTGATTGGCTGTTTGAGAACATATGCATAATTTCAATGAGAGAGTAGGTCAATAGCCAATTGAAAAAAGTTGAATCTTATTCCGTGATAACTTAATATTTAAATTTTTTTATTCCATTTTTTTTTTTTAATGTATAAATTTGTTTTCCCATGATGTAATTTTCGACATCATTATTTTCGTCTGAGACTGTTAATTGCAGGTATTTATTTTTTTTTTCCGTTTGTAATATTCTGAGATTTAAAGAACTGCGAAAGGATGTACGGTCGAGTGATTTGGACACTTAAAAGTAACCGTTTGCATTTTCACACTTAGCTGGTTTTTTGCTTCTGTGAATTTTCCTTCTCTCGGATTTGATTGTGTGTGTTGCGCGAAAGCGTGCGTGCATATCAGTTTGCTGCAGGTCGCTGTCCTCGTATGGGAGAATTATAAACGTGTTCGGAATTTTTAATCAAGGGCAGTTTAAGTCACCGGCAATGAATTCCATACATGGCAAAACACAGAGATCGTTAGGACTTGTCGAGCATGTAAATCGAGGGTCAACCCTCGTAGCATCTCCATTTCATGGGTGCGTGTATTCAATTCAATTCGAACTCGATTTCGTTTCGTTTTTAATCCCGTTTGACAATCGCAATTTAATTAAATCTTTACTGCCATAAAAAAAAAGGAATTTCCACTAAAACTTCCTCTAAACCCATGATTTGTAGCGCTCTTGGGTTGCAGACATTAAAAAGATTGAACTGCGAATTTATCATTTCCAAATCCCAGTTGTACTAATTAAATCAGTTCTAGTTCTAGCCTCGACGGTGCCCTTGGTATTAAGTGAAGACTCGCATAAAAAGCAAAATGAGGGGGGAAGCGATAATGGGAAAGAGAGAGAGCGAGAGAGAAAGGAAGGGGAGAGGGATGACACGAACTTATCAGTGGAGCAGCCACGAGACATCTTGGAATCTGCATAATGGTGATGGAGGGGACGAAAAGAGAGAAATAACAATTCTTTGTCTGCTTTATTGTTTGCTGGATGATTCTCTGTGAGCACCTTGAAATCGTCAATGTCAAGGGGAGCTCGCATTCTTGCAATGGGAGAATTCGGAGAAAGGTTTTGACGTGCACGTGGCCGCGGATTCGATTCCCACCCCCGCGCGTTCGGTCCGGTTGCCCTTTTTGTGTGCTATCCACACGTCGATCCAATTGGGAAAAGCTTGTGCTTTTGCCCGTGGGAAAATGCCATGCTACGTGCACACCTGGGTTCGAGCGGCTATTGTCGAGAACCGCGGCGAACTCGGCAGTCCCGCCCGCTTTTCCAGCGGGGGTGGCCGCTAAGAAAGAAAAGTTCTGCATCTTTCCCCTTCTTAAAACCGTCTCCATAAAATGGAATGAGATCTGGCAGATTCTTGTTGCTAGTTTTGTCTGATCTCCAACTACACTCTTTGTTATTGTCGCTGACCTTTTATGACCTTGTCATGTGATATGGAATGGAGGATAAATTTCGGCTGATGCGTTTTATAGTTCGTAGGTTTGCTCGGCGCTTCTTGCAAGTTTGCTGAGCCGTTTAATTACATTTTTTTTAATCAAAAATCTTTTTTAAAAATCTTTTCTTAACTTATTCTCAAATTGTTGGCAAAAAAATTGCAAAAATCGAAAAATTTCAAATTTTATATTTTACTTGTTAAAAAAAAAGAAAAACATGGCGGTATTGCCTTAAATGAGTTAAAAATTAAATTATATATTTCAAGTGCCGCGAAAGCTTATTTTCGTATTTGTTACAACAAACAAAAACCATTGGCGCCCACTAAAACAAAAAACTGACTTTTCAACTCGGAAATGGATAATTGCACGACATTAAACCACCAAACCACTCGAATCTTAACAAAAACACATGAAGGTGCCCCGCAAATATGAATAACATCTTTCATACTACCAAACCTCTGAACTAACCCGCAAAGATTAAATTATTTCCTCAATCAAACGACCTTCAAAATCAGTCAAAACCACCATTTTTCAACGACTCCATTATCCCTACTACAAGCACTTCTCGCTGTGCCCCTTTATCTTCCACACACATTGTACTTGACTAAGAAACGAAATAGGCGGAGAACTGTAGAAGTGTATTTCTGGCACCAAAGGCTTGAAACCCCCAGTTATGAATGGAAGTAGTAGACGTGTGTGAAGTCTCACGGCGCGAGAGGAAGCAGGGTCTGGTCATTCAGGACAAGCCGGTCGGGTCTCTGCACCCCACATCCTCTGTCTACCTCACAAACTAATAGTAAGAAGTCGTAGTAAGATTTCTTCCCACACTCTCCCTGCTTATGGAACCACTCCCTTACAAGGATTCATTCTTCTTACACACATTACGAGCAGTGTGTTTATGTTACGTTTCTTTTTCTCGAGATCGGACACATCTCGTCTGGATAAGAAATTCTCTGGCAAGAGGCCAACCGGGAAATGAGTGGGTTTGGAAAAAGAGCCAAGTCGCATGTAAAGTGACCTATCTTAATTACATTTTCATCTGTTTGATTTAGTCGTTGGAAGAAAAAAAATATCAAATGACGTGGGCGTTTTCCAGTCTATTTATAAACGGATAAAAGTTATTCTTTTTCCTCTTCCTAACATGTGGAGAAAGGAGGGAAGGCAACAGCTGTCTCTGGTCGCTTGGCAACCGAAACCCCCTCTCGGTCGTGTCTCAACCACCCACCACCGCCTTTAGAATTTACCCCAACTCAACCTGCAAAAGGTGATTACTTTCCAGAACAGGTTTGGCACCTGTACATTAGCTAAACCAGACCGTTCGAACATGTGTGCTCAAATTGAAATACACACGTGCGCAAACATGAAAATACGGTCAATATTTTCCGGTAAATTACCACAACATTTAAAATTTAAACGACGAAACAAAGTTGTTGAGATTTTAAATTCTCTTTCCCTTTCTTTACCCCAACCGGAAACCCACGTTTTCAATCCTAGGTTGAGTGAGAGAGGAAAGGAAATCGTATTAGGCGGAAACTACACTGGCTCCAGTTGGGTGACCATGTGCAAATCAACAAACTTTTTCTTTCTTTCGTGCGGTACTTGTAAATCCCTCCAATCTGGCTCTTCATTCTCACGCACTTTATTCTTTTCCGTTACCAAGTCAGAGACTCTATTCGGAGAGATTAACTCCATTAAATTATTTGAATTGTGTAAAAATTTTGACTCGTGTAAAGTTTTCGGAACTAGAGTTTGCGGAAAACAAAACTTAAGTCTCACAACTTATAATTAACATGAAACTTATAAGATATAAGACATAAATTTTGTTTTCCGCAAACTCTCTATTATTTGAATTGTGTAAAAATTTTGACTTGTGTAAAGTTTTTGATATTGTGACAGGCCGCTTATAGCCAATGTTGATATTTAAATACTGATTACCGAAAACTAATATGTCTAAATAATTTTCTGGTGTGCTAGAACTGAGTTTTACTCAATCTAATCTAGAAATTCTCACAGACTCATGAGAGAAAGGTGAGAAAGGACGTCCTCTCTATCCTTTGTGTCACAGTGGTTGATTTTTGAGTGTGCACTATTGTCGTTCCAGAACAGGAACTCTGCTCTCTGGTCCATGGCATATTAAAAGGAACAGTTGCATGCACTTAAAAACCTTTTCTCAAGGGCTCTGGCATGGCCAGATGAGATAAGCACAGAGCCGGTGATTCACACGTGTGTAGCAAAAGTGAAGTGAAGTGAGTCACACATCTGTCACATTGCTATACATACTATAAACACCTCGCGGCACTTTGCTGCGGGGCACAGGTGTTCCGAATTTTTTGGTTATGTGATGGCATTTCCCACCTGTTTTCCTGTAATCATTCTGAACAATTGATCAATTAGGAAGATCAATGACCATCCTCTCTTTAGGTGAGGGAATGCAGCCACCACCTGTAGTGTCAGGGAAATAGGGGTTTCGATCAAGACAAGAGGGTATGGTAAAGTAGACGAGGACAATGGACAGCGCCAGGTGCTGCTTGTAATAATGCACTTGGACTCACAACCTAAAGCGAATTCCAACACAGGGACCGGGAGATGAGCAGCTTTCAAAGTGGGTCGCTTTCAACCTAAAGACCCAAATTATACACTCGGAAAACTTTTAAAAAACACTTTGAAGGGACTTTCCGCTATTTTTGTCATTCCTTACAGTGGAATATTTGAACTGTGTAGAAATTTTGATTTGTGAAAAGTGTAATTGTGACAGGTCGCGTGTTTGTCTGTTGCCTTGCCGTTGATTGTCGGCAGAGAAAAACTTTTATTACTGTCTATAGCCAACAATGACACCTAAAAATATAGTTGTAGTACACTACTAGTAGTCTGACACAGTGACCGACTACCGAAAGTCTAATTGCACCACATGGTGCACCCATCAATTACATCTATTTGAGGCTTTAGACTCTCGCGGAAGAGCCAGACGTCTTAGCCGGATAAGGCACCAAGGTTCAGTGGACAGAAGAAGCCTTAGTGACTTTTTAGGGTGTTCTAAGCAGGAACTGCGCTCTCCATAACATTGGGGAACTGTGGTGATGCACTCGTGTGGTGTGTGGCGGTTGGTTGCCCTTTAAGATGACGGCCTTATGACGTCATAGTTGAGTTGGCACTGAGCCCAGCTGTTTTATTACCGTATCAAGAAACTGGTTCTTTTTTTTTCTTCTGTTTTTATTTAAAGCTCACGTGTTTGTGTGGGAGATGATTGTGTAATTATTGTTATTGCATCATTTGTTGATGTTCGGCTTACCTGAAATGGTGGGAGATGTTAAGAAGCCTTGCTTTTCTTCGCTGTTACTACATTTTCTCCTGGTGTTTTGGATGACGGTAACCTTTTCCGTTGTCTCATAAAGTCTAAGTAAAAAAAAAAAAAATTCGGTGTAATTATTTATTACAATTTGATTTTTTATTATTAAACAAATTGACTATAAAAGTAGAAATAATTTTTCCTCTTTGTACCAGTGAAGTCACCCCTCGGGGCTTCGTGTTTGCAGTTCCACTGACCCTGTAGTAGAAACGACCTTGGTTTGGTCATTGCCTTGAACTTACATTTATTTTATTTTAAAAAAAAGTGAGAAAGAAAAAAAATATTTCCATAAAAAATTACGTAAGTTGTTGTTAACCGTTTCCAAACCATAAAATTCAATACAATCTAAGGGAAGGAATAGAATTTATAATTGTAAACAAATTCGGTATTATTTTCACGATATCACAAATTGTAATTTCGACAACTTTTACTCACATCGTAAATAGAATGCGTAGAAATATAATCCGAACGCGATAAACATCGCTGATATGGAACAGTTTACTATCGTTTTAAGCCGAATTCTTTTTTGTTCTACAGTTCCATATAAAATTGCACAATATTAATTAGCGAATAACCGAATTATCAATCACTAAATCACTTTTACAGCTTTCGAAGAATAAAAAAGAAGAAAGTGATCTACTTTTCCTCACCCGGATTAATCTTTATCTCCATTTCTTAACCTCTGGACTCTGAACTGATTACTTTTTTCAACGTCTCATCTCACTGCCCAACTAACGACAATAACAAAATCGATTAACAAATTTCCAAAATTCACTCAATTTCCTCACAAAGCGATCACGTGACAATTTTGGCGCCAAATTTTTTTCCCCAAAAAACCAAAATTCCAAAAAGGTAACAACAACACGACATAAACCGACAAAAATAACCCTCTATTGATTTAACCCTTAACACGTGAGTGCAAGTTACGCCATAATCGTTGCAACTTCCTTCAACAAACACTAAAACCCGAACCGAAACTCGAAAAAAAGTTGCCACATTTCCCCCACACAGTAAAAAAAACTTTTCAACTGCCCTTAAAATAATCAATCAAAATCCCATTTTATTATTAACCACTTGAAGCGGTAACCTTGGACCATGCTTGTGCCCCTTTTCATCTTCCAATCTCAACCCGTTCAAATCTCCCCCTCCTTCTCTCTTTCTCCGGCCATGAACTCGCTTGACCCGTTGCCAAGAGTGAGGTAGTGGTGAGGAGCATTCCCATTTGCTGCTCCAGGGCCTCGCTGAGCTCCTGGGGGGGGCAGGTGGGGTGGGCGAGGGAGAAAGAGAAAGATCCTTCCCGCGTGCGCTCATGCACACCCCACCACATCCATTACGCAAGTTGTTTTCATTGGTACACCTCCGTCTCCCTCCAAATGCAGAGCTGCTGGCAGAGCAATGGCCTTCGCTGTGCGGTCAACGTGCTTTTGCAAACGAGCTGTGTTGCACAGCTAAAGGATGCATCCAGGCTTTAATTCCCGGGGCGCTCGTGACGTCATCTCTTATCGAGTTGTGGACTATGCAATCTGCAGCGTTCGAATCCACAATCGCTAATTTAGCGTGCTAATATAGCGATGTTTTACTTAAAAATAGCTTATTTATTATCGATTTCAAACCGTAAAACGATTATTTAATTTTAATTTTAATTTTCCATTACTTAACCCCATCTTTCCGGATGATTCGCTTCCTGCGCGCGGATATGAAAATTCAGGAGGGTGTGGGGGAACACCTTGGTCATATCCTGCGCGCACCTTAGAAAACAGTGTTCCGAGTGACTCATGAGGAATGAGGTGATTCCAATGCGTGTTCCGGGACTTTTTTCCTTTCACTTCTTCGAAAAGGTCATTAAAATGGACCGCAGAAATTTATTAAACGAAGTTTGTAAATTCAGCTGCAAAAACACAACGCGGATACAGAGTTGCGTTTGCGTTAATCGTTGCTCGGATTTAGCATCAGTGGTGCGTGCACCACAATCCCAGGGGTTTTACCCTTAGGTCCACGTTGAGGTAAAACCGGTTCACTCGACGTAAATGGGAAGAGGGAGGGGTCAAATGCAACTCAACGTTGACTGTACATGTTGTGTTTATGATTTAAAAAAATGAGAAAAGTAATAAGCAAAAAAAAGAAGAGTCACATATCAATTTTTTTCTCTTTAGCTTTAAAGACTGCAATCACTGAAGGTGGATAAATAGAAATTAATGTATTTCGTGTAGATTTTCCTGAATAAATGACCCCCGGTTGTCAGTTATGGACAACTTTTTCGTTGCATTGCTCGCAGCTACGAATGCACGGGGAAAAAGTGTTGGAAATGCGATGCGTTTCAATTTTGCATTTGTTTTTAACGGTTTGATGGAAAGTGAGAGTTTGAAAAAAGATGGGGGTCTGTTTTTTCTTCCCCCTACTTACTTTCCCTGCAGTCTCTTTAAGAGTGCTGGTCTGGTTTTAACTTTTGAATTTTTTTTGTTGATTTTTTTAATTTTTTTTACTTTTTATTTTTTTTTGATTTTTTCTGTAAACTAGAAACTGTTGGTGAGCTTTACAACCAATTAGTTGGGTGGAGTTGTAGTCTGGTTGTTGTGCAACGAAATCATTTGATGTTTTGAACCTTAAGAAGGTTGCATAAAATTATGATAACGGATTTCACGGACCCAGTGCACATCTGCACTCTTTTTAATGGCAGTTGCAAGTTTAAATACAATTTTATTATTTCTTCCTTTTTAACTAATACCAACTCAAACTTTAATTTTAAAGTTCAAAAAAATAATTTCCTTTTATTTTTAAATTAAATAAAATCAAATCTATTAACTGATTTAACAATCATTAAATGTTTTTTTTTTTAAATCTCCCACACAATATAGCAATTAGATAAAATCCCAACTCGAAAACCAATTACCCAATTTACGAACCCATAAAAAAATTCAACCGAAATGAAATTCCATTACATTTTACACTCTGAATTTGAAAAAAAAAACTACAGTTAATCTCATTTTCAGCAACTCAAGATGCTGATGAAATTATGGGGACGCATTAAAAGGCCCTGGCAGAGCCACAGCCCAGTTGGAAGCGAGCATGCGCACTCCATTTTACCCGTATTGTTTACGTTTTGGGCTTTACTCGTGACCCCTCGTTTAGAGGAAGCCAGATGCAGTGTAGTAGAACGCGAGTGATCGAATTAACCAAGAGTAGTCAATAAACGAGAAGTAGTAAATTAGAAACTCGAAAAAACGAAATCCTTACCGGTAATGGAGGTCTGGAGTTTAACTCCACTCGGTGGGGACGAGGTGGGGCTGGGCGAGTTTGCAGGCGCCGGAGGAGTCGTTTGCGACGTTTCTTTCGTCTCCGACGGTGTCGTTCCGGGCACCGGAGTCCACTCGTACCTTCCGCTTAGAGGCACGTCGCGTTGGAAGTCGTAATTCCAACGTTTTTTGTCCTGACGCGAGATGCGGGACATCTCTCGCTGCAACAGACGCCGCGTTTGCTCGTGGTCCACGGGGCCGAAGAGGTTTCGCCGAGCTGTCGAAGCGGGTTGCTGTGGTGAGCAGCGGCGTTTCTCCATGAAAACACTGGCCACCACCGTGCTCATCGTGGCTCGACTCGGCTCACCGATGTCCAGAAAGCAAGTGAAGAACGATCGGAGCCCTTGACGCTTGGCTATTTTTGCCCGACCAATCGGGGAGTAGCATCCCTGGGAGTGAACTGACGTCAGTGATCACGAGACGCGTTCTCTGCGGCGATTGGTTGTGTTGAGGGGCGAGGGAGATCGGCGCCCGAGGGCATGAATCATTTGAAACGTTGGCGTCTGTTGACGGTTGGAAGTCCGTTAAAAACTATTCCCTTCCCCCTCCTTTTCACCTCGACGCCCCCACCTTCATCTTTGGCCCTCTGCTTCAATCGATTTGATTTTTTTTCTTTGGTGGTTCGAATCCAATTGTAAATTTTTAAAAACTTAAAATTTTTTTTTTTTAATTTACAAGAAAATTATATTTTTTGAATTGAACATTTTTATTTAATTATTTGGAAATTCGAGTGGAAATGAGGGGTTGGGGGTTTTTAAATTTGAGGAAATGACAGATCATTTCAGTTGATTATCCCTTCTTGGAATTGGTAATGAAGAAGACCTTCTAAATTTGACATGCCGACTGCGCATGTTCGGTGCGATTTTGGGGTTTGAAGAATATTGGTAGGTTTAATCTTTCATTTTTAACCGAAATGAATATGCGGTACATGCTGTAAGTCTGTTTTATTTGCTTTCCTGAACTAATTCGAAGTATTTCTGCTTGTTTAGGCTCGTGTTTCTGAAATTTGGTAAACTCGTGTTTGAAATTTGAAAAGTTTGGTGTTTAGTTGTTTTTGAAATTGCAACGGTCATAAATTGAATTTATGTTGGCTTTTATCGAATGTTTATTTTCTCCTCTTTTATCTCAATGCGTTAATTTACTAGTAGGAAATCGATTGCTAATGTAAGAGAAATTTATATTCGCATATTTGTCGACTGAGATTTCAGTTTTGTTGTTTTGATGATGTCACGATGCGTGTTTCACCTATTTCCTAGAGTGACGTCATTAAAAACAGACAAGACCCAACTTGTTACGCTTTGCTGGAAAAGTTAATAACATTTTTTATTATAATTATAAAACAAACGCATTTTTGGAAAATTTTCTTTCAACTTTAATTTAATTTGGTTTTTTTTTTAAATTTTTAACCGTTAAAATTAATTAATAAAAATAATTTTTTTCCTATTAATTTAAATTTAAAAAAAAACAAAAAAATTTATAAATATTTATTTACATATTTTATAATTATTTTATAATGTTTTTTTAATTTAATTTTTTTCTTTAATTTTTTTTTCTTGAATTTGAATTTATATTTATTTTGAGTTCATGATTTATACACGATGAGGTTTATACAACGGTTTTGTAATGTGATCTTTGCCGAGTTTTGTTGAGTACGTGCCTGTGTGAACGCGATAGTTTATACCTGCTGTACGTCACACGAGATAAGGGATTTGGTTTCAAGGTCGTTAACAAGGACAATGAATTTTTGATCGTTGCATTCAATGTGTCGAAAAAACAATTAAATTCACCTTGCACACTTCTACCTGCTTGGTTTCCCACCTAGAAACACAATTCCCTTTCACCGCAAATTTTTTCCACCTCAATACCAAACTTTAACTTAAAATATTTTATAAAATAAAAAAAATTCCATTAATTTCAAACACGTTTGAAAGTTCATCCACTAGACGTCGCATGATGCAAACTCGTGCGATAAAACATTTATATTCACTCATTTTCCTCATTTTCCCGCAAAAAAAAATAATTTCCAAACAACTACACAAAGAAATTTAAATATTCTACACATTCTTATAACCGGAATTATAAAATCTTTATTTTATATATGGATTAAGGCTGCGTTTCGTCCTTGATGTTGTCGCGTGCCCGCCTCGTGGCTTAAACTCGCCCCCGCAAAGATGGCATGTGCAGGCAAGCTGAAAACCAGACGCACACCCTGAGGGGGGTATGTGCTACTCGTGGATCCCTCTCGCCCTCCTCCCTCCCCTTTGATCTCTTCGAGGTCATGGAGATTTATGCAAAACTTAAATAAATGCTCTGATTTATTAAAACAAATAATTGCAATTAACCATATTTGACTCGAACACGTTTAATACTCAATTTCATTAATTTTATTCACTTCTAAATAAGGATTATTAAAATTAAATTCACTCTGTGGTAAAGCAGGTCCATTAGTTATGTCAGAATTAGAGATCTAATGTTATTCGAATGATTTAATCATAGTAATTATGTCAAATAAATCCAATGCGGTTTGAGAAAATTTATATCCTTAATCTGCAATTCGACGCAGATCAAAATCAATAAAAAATTTGATGTTTTTATAATGTTACTAAATATTTATAATAAAACGTAACATATTATCACTTGAACTTTAAACACTGTTATTTTTAATACCGTTGAAAAGCCTTTTAAGTTGTTTCCTTCTGCCATTCTAAAATTAGTGTTGAGATGAAAACATTTTCCATCATCTGCAACACATCTCAAATAACACATAACAATTTTATTTTTATCTCAACTCAATGGGGGTTTTCCTGAATTCCAAACATTTCTTTCGTTATTGTAAAAAAATTAAATTATAAGAATGTTATTTCCAGAATGTTGTTATTGAATGATTCTTTAAAAAAGTTTAACATGTATTTATTTACCCAACATTTTATTATCCACATTGCAATGAATTTATGTCCACAAGACGCTGTAACTGGACACTCGAGGTTTGGTTCAAGTGTTTTCTCCCCGCCTGCCTGAAAGAAGGGGAAGAAGTTTGTGTATATAATCATCAATCTGTGCAGATTTCAATTGAAATGTATTCTTCCGGTTGATAGGGGTTCGTATTATATTCCCCACCCCCTCATTTTTTCTCTTACACCCATCCATACTTGGCATGAAATAATTTCGTTTCTTTTTTATACAAATTTCATGCAGCACTTGCAACTATTTAACCACAGCTGTGTGTCCCTTATGGTCCAAAGTTCACCAACAGTTGTTTTCAACAACCACCCTTACTCTTTTTAATGTAACATAAAACCTTTGTCCTTTACATCTGTTGAAGTCAACTCAAGCTCAAAAAATTTCTTCAATTTATATTAAGACCTTACACTTATTTAGGGTACTAGAAAGTACATTGCACTGATTTCCCATTATGATTATGCAGAACCTATTTTGTATGGATGAGTAGACAGTTTAATAATTGGTTTCTGCTCACTTGACATTGAATGACACCTTTTGGAGAGAGGTTTTGGTGATTTAACTCTTTGATGGAATTAGCTATTTAATATTTATAGGTTTGTTTTGAATTTTAAATAGTACTATAACCTGATTATCGAGATATCGAGAAAAAAATAACTACAGATCCCATGACTTTTCTCATTTTATTTAATTATCTAATCAGAAATGTCAGTTCTATTTACCTTTATGCAGACAACAATAAAATATTAAAGTTCAAGTACTCGCTTTTATTTAATTTTGTTATTTGTTGATGTTGAATCAGAATCACCTGACTGGTTTACGTGAGACAGTTGGTCACCTGTTTGCATTCCATTATCAGATTAAACATGAACTTCAAATCCGAGAATTTTTCTTTTTCAAGTGATATAATTTTCTCATTATTATTCCGCGATCTGAGTTTAATTTTATACGTGTTAAAAATGTTCTTGTAAATGTTAATATTCCTTTAAAGAAGCATTATTTTTTTTTTGATCCAGGAAGCCCGTCCCTAAAATGAAACATGGGGTTCATAGAGTAAGGTGTGCCCCATGGCGTCCACAGGAAAAGGAAATACTTGGACTAGTTCAGAAAAATAATGCAGAAAAAAATGAATGGTTGAAATACTCTAACTAAACTATTATCATTACTTCATAACAAATAAGATAAATATTTATGAACATGTTATTACATAACTTTAAAAAATTGTTTTGTAATTGTTTGGGAATTATTTAAGAAAAAAAAATTACTTTTTATATATTTTTAAAATTTTATTCATTTAATTTCCGTTTTACTTTAATTAACTGAAAATAACGAAATGGACCAATCACAGGTTAGAATCAGTAGATAAAGAGTTAACATCTTTCGCTCATTGCTCGACGTCATCCATTTTGTAACCTTGTTTTCAACCTCTTTTTCTTCATTGGTCCGGTATTAGACTCACTCGTAATCGCTACTTTTACCGGCAAAGAAACGTTTTAAAATATTCCTTCTTATTTTTCCCAGGCGTATTTATTCGTTCTCATGCAACATTTCGGTGACACCCGACCGCTGAGTACGAAAAAGGAGGAAAATTTGAAATTTTATCACGATGCGATCCAAGAAGATGCAAAAAGAGTACAAGAGAGATACAATTTTAACCCTTTAACGGAGGAAGGGCTGCCTAAAACTCGACAGGAAGCGGGATCTTTAGGAGAAATCCCAGGAACGTCGCGGGAAATTAGGCCTAACGTGGGAAAGCAGTTGCTGGAGCTGGAAAAAATCATCGGTAATCTTTTTATTTTATTTTTGTAAGGGTTTTGCGTAAATAGAACTGCAGGTGGTATGTTGCATGTAGTATGGAAATATACAGATGTCCATTTCCGCATTTTCCAGCATCCCCTTTGATGCCTTTAACGCTTTGTGATGGTTTGTAAAGATAATCCTTTTGCCGGGCCGTTTGCGCACTAAAAACTCATACTGTGATGGTGTCCAGTAGCAGACAGGTGTCGTGTGCCACAGAATTGACCCTTTTTACCCCAAAAACGTTTCACATATCACATTTACCCCATGCTGGACTGGACAAATTGACCAGATGTACTAACTCCTCCTTCATTTCCTTCTCAATTCTTTCGCTTCATTGAAATTTCCGATTTTTTGTGTTGAATACTGAAAAAATGGTTTCGGATGAAACAAATAGATGAACATCTGGAGTATTTTTTTACAATAAAAATAATAGTAAGTGCAATATAAAGTGATTAAAAATGAATTGTTTTATTTTAGTTATGTTTTTGATGAGCGAGTCTATAGATGGTATCGTGTGCAGAATAGCAATCTGAGTTAAATGTAAATCTTAATTTATTCTGTAATATTTATTAATGAGGGGTAATCTAATGTTAGTGCTAACTAAGATTGGTGCAACTAATTAGATTTACTCTGCCTGAATATCAATTTATGATCGGAATGAATTCTAATCATGAATTTCTCTATTAATTCATTAAAAATAAAAAATATTATATTTTTATTTCAATTATTCTTAAAATTAAGAATAAAATATACTATATTACCAATGATGGTTAAAGTATTATGAAAAATAATTATTTTGGGTTTTTCTTTTTTTTTTTTTTTTTTTTTTTACACGAAAAAATTTCGCATTTTATTTACGTTTTTTAAAGATATTTTTTAGGAATTTTCTTTGGTTTTAATTTGGTAATTTTGGAATTTTTTTTGTGTGGAAATGGTTTATTTTGGAAGCTTTGGATTTGTTCTGAATTTTTTTAAACATAATTTCGGCTCACATCACATCTTAACAAAAATCACTTTAAAATATTTAAAATAAATATTCAAATAACAGAAAAACTTGTTTTTTGTTAGCAATAAGACAATGTAATGGCCCACATCAAAATTTGTCTTCTCGATTGCTCATAAACCAACATAAAAGCCACATAACGTTCACCTAATTTAGTTAGACATCAGTTCTAGTATTATTATTGCATAATTTTTGCAATTAAATCAGTGAAACATCACACGGCCAAACTTGTTTACTGATTTTGGAATTTTTATATTTTTATTAATTTTTTTCCCTTCTAAATATGTGAAAAATATACCCCAGCTGAGTGAGTAATGCCATCTTTGGATGATGATGAGGTCACTTATCACACTATGGGGTTCTCTTTTGTTTCTCTAGGGGGTGGAGAACTTATTTTCAACTCGGTTGCCCCCCTTGTAGCACTTGCAAGGCATCTGGAAACGAAGGGCAACACCTGTTATTTGTAATTTCATCGATAATTGGTGATTTCCAGTTTTGAGAATTTAAGCCTTTTTTCCCCCCTATTTTTATATTCAACAAAACTTGTAATGATTATGTTTACTTTTCAGTTACGTTTTTAAATAAATTTGAAAATAAAAACGATGGTTGAGGCGGTTTAATGATATTTGTTGCGGTTTAAAATGTAATTAGAGGTAATTATTGTAAATTTTTAAATGACTTTAGAAGAAATGCGTGATGAGTAAACGTGAGAGGGTGTGGTAAACAGAGGATGAAACCTGCTTTGACATACGATTCTTGTAAGTTTATTATTACTATTTACGTGTTAATATAACAATGTATAAAATTTCAAAATTCTAGGCCTAAATATCCTCTTCTCGACGGGAGAGAGGAAATGAGGATATGATATCGGGATCAGGAGATTGGATTTATCTGATCTTTGGTTTTCGAAATCTCGTAAAATTGACGGAAATTGAAATGAAAAAAATTTATAAAATTGAAAATTTAATTAAATATGCAAAAAAAAGTAAAATTCAATTAAAAATATTTTTTTAAAAATTATTATTGTTATTTAAAAATTAGAATTTCAAATTTTTATTGCTATTTTCATGAAATTGTCTCAAATTTCAAGTGATTTTAATCTTTTAGTTTATAATTTTGTGTTATAATTTTTTTAAATATTATATCTAGGCCAAACCTCATAGGGATAGCGTAATTAATAACAATTAATTTTAATTCAGCTTTTTAATAACAAAGAAGAAGCTTGGATTCGTTCCAAATTAAAATTAGTTTTGGTTGTGCCACGTTTTCTTCATTTTTGACAACCGTAAAGAGTAAGCTCAGTCGAGCAACAGATGGCAACCACGGGCAAGTCAGAAAATGAAAAATAACACAAAATAACTCACACAAACTTCAACTATTTAACAGTTAAAATAAATTACACCTTTGGAAAATTAAAATAAAATAAGACAAACGCCATATTTGTTTATTTTTTCTAACATATGTCAAATCAAGCTTAATTCCTACACCTAATGATGCGATACGTATCTTTACCCCCTCTTTTTGACGAGTGTAAACCTTAATTTTTCAAGCAGCTGCCAACTCACACGTGCCTGATCCCAATTTGCCATTTGCAATTCCAGTATGGTCATCCCGAATTTATAATTTGTAATTAGAACTTTATTAGAAAATATTTAATTACCCAGTAAACCAAGAAAGTTGATTCAACATTATTTACACAATAAAAAAAATGTGAAACAATATTAAAATGTCATTTAAAAAACATTATTTCAACATCTAACGCTGAATTAACATTTATATTATATTGGTTTAACGTTATAAAAAAATGTTAAATAAATATTGTCATGTAACGGAAGATTCAACTTTCACTCAACATTGAATCAACATTAAATGTTGAAATAATGTTTTATTAAATGATATTTTTAACATTGACTCAACATATCTATGTTAGAAAATTAACATCAGACCAACATTGATCGGGTAGATATTTGAATAAAAAATAAGGGTATGTTAAAGGTATATTAAAAATAAATATGGCGGTTGAAAGAGAAATATGTTGGTCTTTAATTTTGATGAATTTTTGGCTTGCCCCTTGATCTTGGTCCACTTATCTAAACCATCGGCTATTTGACTTTGATTCATGTCTCGTAATTGGACACAATAAGACGCCATAAGGCACCTAATGGCCTCATTTAGACTGCCATTTTGACCATTTTATGGCACGTTCCATTACAGACTACTTTCGCTACCCATCTGTTTTACAAGTTGATTTTTACAACGTGCTCCACTTAAAACCAATTAAACGTTATCCAAATGCGATAGTAGAGTTTTTTTCTTTTTTTTATTACTGAGAAAAAAGTCTCGTTTTCTAAATGGGTTCGAGAATGACTTGCGAAATCATTAATAACTGATTTTGAGCTATGATGAAAAATGATGAGGCAGTTGTATTGTCATCTGAAGAGATAAAATGATAGGGTTTTAAATAAATTGAATATTATAATGGTATTAATGGTATTAATGATATTAAGAATGCAAAGTACAGATTAACCTAGAAATGTAATTTATGCGATTTAATTTTTTATTTTTTTATACAATCTAGGTGTGGAGTTGTAGGGTTTTACTTGAAAATACGTGATAAAAACAGAAAAAAACTATGCTTTTTGATACAATTTCTTGTGTAAATTACATAATAGAACTAATTGATCTCTGATTGATTGACAATTGACAAATTATAGTTAAATTCAAATGTACAGTGTTTTGTGCTAAATTGATCGGCAAGCCTTATTTAAAAGTTATATTGTTTTAATTCACCTTTATTGAATTTTTGCCGCTTTCAACCCGAATTCAACCCGATTCACCAAAAAAAAAAAAAAAAAAAAAAAAAACCGAAATAAAAAAGAAAAAAAATTTAATTTTCTACAGCTTATTTAAGCAAATTTGAAAAAAATTTCTACCCCATAATTTCAATTCTGTTTTCACCCGAAAAACACATCACAAAAACAATAACGACGACAAAATTTAAATCATTTCAGATTTATTCTATAAATCCATCGTAATCTAAAATTGCATCGATGCCTCAAAGTGTTTGCAACCTCATGTAATTTAACCGTACACGTGTTTACGCTTTTCATTCCGGCGTCCTTTTTTTTCCCTAACATCCAACCTCATCTTCACTCCAGGTGCAATGATGACTTGTAGTCTTGTACCGACAATTAATTTCATACTTTTCTTCGTACCTTAAAAAAAAACAGACAGCGGACGCGTGTTTAATGATGTTGCAATCACATGGTTTAACTTCACCTTTGTTGTGATATTTTTACCTGAGCTTGGCGTCCTTTTGTACAACTTTGATTGGATGCTCAACACCTGCCCATATTGCCCCATACCGGTTCATTTGCAGTTGCTCCGATGAAGGAGCATCGGATGGGGGTGGGGACGCGAGTTGGGGGTGGGCACGAGTGAAATGCAGCTGTGGATAAAGGGAATTAGTCCCCGATGCGGGTTGGGCAGCTGAAATTGAAACAAAGATGGGGGTATGTTGTGAGACGTGTGCCATACTTTGATAGCATCGAATGAATTAATAATATTGTGGTGTAAACACGTGATTTGAGGGTTTCGAGTTACATTTCCGGTTTGGATTTGAATTTGTAATTTTTTTTTCGAGGGGATATTTGATATTTGTGTCGAATCTGCTGGTGTATTGTATAATGAGGAGTTTGACACTCGAGAATGAAAGGTTCTTGTGGGAAATGTGTTTGATTTTTAATGTTAACTTTATACAAGGATTGTTATTGTGTGGCCAATCCCATTTGTGGCCTAGAGCTGGTAAGTTGTTGCCCGAAAAACCCAACCCATCAAAGCTAATCCCGCAATAAAATGTCATGGTATGAAGCTCAATTTGTACTGTGAACAATGAATTATAATAAATGTTTCTAAGCCTAAAGGCAAAGGCACAGTCATGTGGTGTATGAGTACTGCTTTGTGTTCGGTTAATTAGAAGTTCTAATGTTATTTATGCGAGGTGATGATTGTTAATTATTAATTTATTTTGTTTTAATTTTATATTTTATATTTTAAATTTGGGTTTTTCTCAATTAGTTAAGAAATACTTGAGTTTTTGGAAATTGAAATTTGAAATTTTATTTATATTTTTTAATTCTTTTTTTCTTGACATTTGAAACTTAACTGAAAACAATTTTATAGTTTTGTTTTTGAAATGTTTTCGGAAGAAAGAAGAAAAAAAAAAAAAAACTAGATGAAATTGCTTGAGAAAACCAGAAAAAACTTAGATAACAAAACAGATAAAGAGCAAATTTACGTATTCAAGAAAAACGAACTTTCCCAAAAGAATTGCAATTAGCTGATTTCACGATCAGATTAAAATCCCGTAAAATTATGAGAACAATTTCGAGATGTTTGTCAGCAATAATAAGCAACGTTTGCCGAAGCTCAGCGAATCCGAACACGATAAGCCATCAGCAGATGTTCGCTGGAGGAGCAATATGGAAGAAAATAATTCATAGTCTCCTAGTATTGAGTATGAGGGCAATAATCAACTCAGATTTACAGCGAACTCAAAGACCCCCTCCCGATACACAAAAACAGCCTTTTAACATCTGGGCAAACTCATAATTTAAGGTCAAAAAAAAGTAGCGGACCACCTTAAACTTCATGCATCGCGTCTTGCAGATGTTAACGCAGAAATAAAGGCATTTAAACTTATCTGCTCGGCTAACTCGTTTTGTTAGATGCTATTTTGCAAGGTGTTGTTTACTCTTATTATGACATAATTCTGAGATTGGGTATGACAAAATTGAAGCGTCCATCCTCTTGTTTTGGGTTTGAATGGTTTGACACGTCCTGGGCGGACGTGACAAGTATAGGGTTTAGGTTGTCCGAAGTGGGCAATTTAGCAGACCAGGTGGACAACATCTTCCTGATTCCAATTAACGTCATTCCAGAAGATCGATATAAGCATTTGGTAAAAATAGATGAACTATCAATATAAAATTGAAAGAGAAATAGATTTACAGAAATTATGATTAATTAAATTTTGTTGTATTTTTCATAGGAACAAAATAGAGAATTATTGATTGAAAAACTTAGAAAAATAATTATAAAAGTGCTAATTTAATATATAAATATAGATTACAATTAATTATAAATACAAATTTAATCAAGTTTATTCTTTGTAAAACTAATTTTTCCAGCGACGGCTTTAAATGAACGCTTTCCGGTAAGTTTTATAAAGTTTTCTTTTATAATCTTAATTAATATATATTAGATGTTCAAAATTTAATTATTGTAAATTTTGTAAATCTAATTTTAATTTCTCAGAAGCAATTTCAAAAAACTATTATAAAGTTATTGGAACTAAATTTTATCATTTTTTTCCTTTTCGGTTTGTTTGTGTAATGATAGTATTGAGGTAATTTTTAATTTTCAAATCTGTTGACAGATCGATAAGAGTTTGAAAAGAGTGGATTTCAATTTGATTTTTACTCATTTTTTATAGTGTCTATAGACATATATTATTATTGGCCAAGTAGTGGCTTTGACTCCATGGTATCTTGACATTTGAGCTGTTTGTTCCATTTTGATTTATGTTTACAAGTCTTTTTTGTGTCGAAATTAGATTAATTTTAGGATATAATTTTGCACAAGAATTTTTTTTTATCAATTATGTGAGGTTAATGGAAATTTAATTGAATAGGGAGAGAAAATTACTTTAAAAATTACTTTTTTAATGATGGAAGAAAATGAGTTAATTACCGCAACCTTTTTTTAATTTTCAGATAATTTTTTTCCCAAATTAAAATTTTAAAATTCATTTACGACAATGATAAGTTCTACGTGTTGATTTGGTAATGTAAAGTTTTCCCTCCCCTTACTTAGTTGCCATAGTTACCAGACTGTTAGTTCGAAGGTCACATCCGGCGTTGCCTACCAAATGCACTTCCTGTCTCCGTCAAAACTCGAATTTTTCGAATTTTGATCGTGAGTAAACTTGAGGTAAAAACTTGGTAAAACTTAATTACGGCGTTTTGGTGCGAAATAAAAAATCGATTACAAAGTGACGAAAAACTAAATGAATCACAATCGAAAGTTCTCACACTGATAATTCATTTCAGATTCTCAGGTAATCATTTGAATGAGTTTAGTCACACAACTTTTTTGCTTTTGACTAGGATATCCTCATTGGACACAACCAGGAAGAAGATTGTCAAAGACTCAAAGTAGATCAAACCTTTCTGTTTTGACAACTGATCTCATGACAACTTAATGGATAAAAGTTTTATTAACATTATTATAAATCAAGTTTCAATATAATTATAAATTATTATTCAAATCAAAACCAGCATTCAATGTAAATTCATTTCCTTGCGCTTGTAAAGCAAGAAATGACTCAACGAGTCAGAAAATTGCTGATTTTAATGTTGTGGTTCTTAGTCATTGTTTCATTTCCATTCATGGATATCTTACAATCAACATCAGATTAACTATTACATGTATACTTTATTCTATCCTAATTTGGGGCTTCCTGTTTTATATCATGTAATTAAGAATAGGAAAAAAATGAATGAAATGAATGAAGTTAATCAAATTTGATCTAGAGCCCTATGGTGGTAAAAGGGGTTATCAGAGGTCAATATGTGAGGTCAGAAGTCATTAATCAGACTTAATCTTTTTTATTGTGTCTTAAGCCGTGGTTTGTGAGATTAAGCAGAAATCTGTGAAATTTCCTTAGAAATTGTGTCACAATTTAATATTTTATATCATTTTTCAAAATAAAACGGTTTTAAAGTCATTATGTTCTTTTTCAAAATTAATCCTCACTCATGTCACGGAACAGGGTCATTTAAAAAAATTCAAGGTTAAATAAATTTCAAATACGTTGGCTCAAGGGTGACTTATTACTAAGGAACAATTGAGTAAACTTAAACCGTTACACGTCTTTAATTTCTGTCTTGGCAGTTAATTTATTTAATACACGTATAAATTTTTTTTCTAAGTTTGTGGTCAAGTTAAATGTTCCACAAATTAAAATTTGAATTTAATTATTCTGGTATAACCGTTTTTTTTTTTTTTTTTTTTTTGAAGAGATTTTTCACGGCCGTTGAAAATTAAGGAAAATGTACAGCAAGCGTTGTCTTTGTGAATTATGATATGGAAAACAATTTACTGAAGCTTTAAAAGGTAAGGTAAATTTTTAAAATGTAAATATGTATCCTTTGTGTCGTGGTTTGGTGTAAATCATGTGACTGCAACTAATAATTTGAGGGAAAAAAATTTTTTTCTGTAATAATTAAGAAATTTAAATTGACAAATTTTTTATTGTTTTCCAAGAAAAATGAAAATATTTTGGCGCCAATGTTCAGCGTGAGGGAGGAGAAACTGATTCATAGAGAATGTGAAATGTTATTTTGGCGATTGAAAGGAAATCTCTGTGAATTCTATTGAAAAAGTTTTTAAATACCAAATTGAAGTGTGGGAAATTCATCAGATTGGGAAAACAGAAATTATCATTAAGTGATATAATGTGAAAGGGATTCCAAGAGATGGTAAAAAAAAACATTCTTTCGAAAGATAAATGGATAAATGGAATTATCTCTAAAAGGATTGAATTGGAAGGGCTTAGATTTCCATTTGTCCACGTGGTAAAATTATTCATTGCAGAATACCTAGAAAATGATTTATTTCTTTATCAGATAAATCTCATAGAATATTGGAGTCTTGATTGTGTTTTATTTTTTATTATAAATTGATGCCGTGACGTTTAGTTTTATAAAATGTTATGATTTTAGGGAGAGCGCTACAACGAAACATGTTTTAATTAAGCGGCGTATGCCTTTATTGTCTTCAAAAATGTGAGCGCACGCGCAATGATCATTCATTCGGCCGAAAATGGCATTTATCTGAAGAATGATCAGCAGAGATTATTAGTTTCTATTTACTTGTGGAACGTGTCGCAAAATGCCACTGCAAATTGTCGAGGGCGATGGTGAAGTAAAAGCGTGAGAAACTGCTGAAATCAGTTTTAGTTTGATTCGTCCCCCAAAAACAACGATTTGAATTTCGGCATTCTTAATAGTTTATTTGTACAATTCAAAATTAAAAAGAAATAAAATTAAGTTTTTCTAGAATCGCTGCGTTAAGTAATAACTTAACACGAGAAAATTTGAACTTTAGCAGAGATAAAGTGTGTTGATGACAGATTTATTTGATGATTTATTTCCTTTTAAAAGTGTGTAATAAAGTTATTCAATAAGCAATTACCGTTATATTTCGGAAAAACAACCAATTTCCACCTGGAAAACTTGAAATATCCCTTATAGACAATTTACATGAGTTGTTTTATTCCCCTCAAACTATATTATAATCTAATTGCTATTGAATCCCGCGTTATACCTTTCGGAAGTATAAATCAAACAGGTGAGGGAGACTTAATATCACATCCCCTGTCATGAGTCATTGAATGACTGGGGACGTGAAATAAACATCAAAACTCAAGTGGGATGATTTAAAGGACTGAAACACGAAATAAAAAATATAGCTCATGTCAAAGGGTTGCACAAACGCCTATTGTATTACAAAGTTTAAAAGATCCTTTTGTCATCCGAGGACAATACAAAAAAGGAAAGGACAATTTCCCCGAGGATTGAATGACAAAAAATAGAGGGCGATGAAATGAGAAGTCAATTGGGTTTCACGTGGACAGGTAAATAACAAATCCTGAATTTTTTTTTTTTTTTTTTTTTTTTTTTAAATTTTATCTTTTTCCACCAAAAAAATTTTTTCTCAGAAACTGTATGTTGCTTTTATTTTTATCGCTCCGAATTATCTTGAAGTTTCCATGGCAAGCAGGAATTACTGACATACCACATTGAAAGAGATTGTGATAAAGTGGGTGTGTTGTGGTATGGAAATGTTTTTTTTTTGTGTGTGAATTTTTTTGTTTATTGCTTGTGATAAAAGGTTTGTTTATTTTTATTTATTATGTCTTTTTACATTTTTTGTATTTTTTTTTCTTCTCACTTTTGTATGTAGCAGTTGTGTGACATGCATAAATCATTTTGGGGTCGATGAGTTCATGAAATTGTTATGACTATTAAGTAACAAGTTTTTTTGTTTTATAGTTTAAAGAAAGAATGCTAAAAATAACTTAAATTAAACAAACCAGTTACCTACCAATTAAACCACGAAAGTTTATTCAACATTAAAATGCTATTTGAAAAACATTATTTCAACATTTAACGTTAAATTAACATTTATATTACATTGATTTAGCGTTACAAAAAATGTTAAATATTGTCACGTAAACAATAAAACAACATTAAATGTTGAAATAACGTTTTATTAAATAACATTAGCTGGTTTATTGGGTACGTAATGAAATTGTTCGAAAATCCTGACCTTAAATTAAACTTTCCTGCAACAATCAGCAATAAATTTGGAGAGTTAAACTCACTTGTTCCTCTATTAATATCCCAGTAGTCCACAATGCCCCTCCCTCTTAGCTGCCCTTTTTCCCTCATTTCCCACAATTTGCCCTTAACATTGCTTACACAACTACAGACGTGATGGGCAATAGTGAATTATGAAGCTGCTGTGTTATTAAACGGCTGGCTTCGGATTCCAACCTCAGCCTCCTTAATTGCAGAGGGAAACTGCTTCTGGAGCCCAGCAATTAGGTGCTCAAATCTCCAACATGTTGCCCTTTTTATCATAAGAGAAAAACCTCTTTTGCCTCGAGCGAAAGAAAAAAATACTTCTTTAGCTCAAAGGCGGACTGTATGAGTTTTTCCACCCACTGGCGTCTTAAAGACTGAATTTCATGGGAAGAAAAAATAAATAGCAAAGTGGGGGAAAATGTGCGAACTCAAGGTAAAATGATACAAGGAAAAACTGGATATTTAAATTTTTTTTATTTCTACTTTTGAATTTAAATTCTTTAAATGCTTTGGTCTTTAAAAGTCGAATGTTTATACCATGTGAACTTGGGTACATTGGCATTCCTATGATTTTTTTTGGTAATATCTCTCTTTTGTGTAGTCATGTCGTGATGATCATACTCAAGTAGTGGTAAGATTAACCTTTGCCACCTCTAGCTTTTGACCTGCTGGTGGATGGGGATTGGTGTCGCGCTCCCCACTACATTTTATGCGGTCTTATTTCAATAGCACAACTGCGAGAAATATCAAATTTACAAAGTTTGTAATTTAATTTATTGTAAACATCTGTTGGGTTGTTATTGCAATTAGCCAGTTCCCGTGGAAACTCCACGGATAAAATGAGTTAAATAACAAATTTAAAAATAATGCAAATTTTATGTGTACCAGTCTAGTTACGGAAACTACACAAATAAAATGAATGTACAAATAGTTTCGCCAAAGTTCGGCCGGTTCGAAAGGATTGGAATTGATTTGATGGGGCCGAAGCCGATGACTAAAAATAGAAATACCGTAATTCATCGATTCTAAGACGCACTTTTTTGACACGATACCAACTCCATAATTGGGGTGCGTCTTACTCTTAGATTCGGTGCACTTTATAATGGAAAATTAGGCGGCGTTTTAGAATCGATGAAATACGGTACGTAGGTTCTTATCAAAAATTTACCAGGAAAGCGTTCGTTTAAAACCATAAATGTAACTAATATTAGTTTTTTGCAAAAAAAATTTTTTTTTTTTACAAAGTTAAGTTATTTATATGAAAAAAATTTTTTTATTGATACAATGAATGCAAAAATTGCTCACAATTATGCAAAACTGATGCAAAATTCAAAATTGTGCAACCAAACCGAATTTCCTGCAGGAATTTACCCAACTACAAGTTAAACCCTGTATTTTCATGGAATAGTTTCAAATTACAAATACCAAGACCACCCACGGTAGACCTTCTTGTATCTTGTAAAAACAAGTGATAAAAACATCACGTTCTGTTTAGTTCCATACTTTACTGGTTTTAAAAATGATTGAGTGACAAGATAAACAGAGTAAATGAATGGTCTCGGATTTATCTACCAATTTCATGCTTGCTTCTCTTTTTTCTGGACCAAAAGTCAACAGCAACAATTAAACGAAAGTTAAGATAAAAGTCTCCAATTATCTACCACTCTCATATCGTTCATCTATTAATGTCAGCAACTCGAAATTGCGATGGTTTAAAAAAATAAACGTCGAACCGGATGCCTTTTGTGTGCGATGACATCATAGGGCAGTGTCAATTCGTTTTAACAGCACATTTTTCGGTTTGGAATTCATGGCGAAACAGGTCAGGTGAGATTACTGGGATTCTCGAAACTGTTCTTTTCCAGCTTGTCACTGGTGAATACCCGTAGCATGGGTTTTGCAGTGGGATTAAGCTCGGTCTGAATTTTTTTTTCAAACTGCTCCTCCCCTGCTCTCAGACTGGGTTTGCTTCATTAGGATTGGCCGTGTGTGTGAAAAGCCTCCACTTGAGCTGTGTTTAGGGTTGTGCGATGCAACAGGAGTCTAGGGTGTCTCTGCTCTTGACTGGTTTCGATATTAGATCTGGTTTAGTTGAGTCATGGCAGTGGAATGTGAGGTATGTGGAGCATCTTACCTAGGCATTCTCTGCTTTTGTCATCGTGTTAAAAAATGAAAGGAAATAAAACGTGGAGACATCTTTGTTGTTTTGTCAAGTGAATGGATGAGTTGTTGATTGTATTCAGTTGTTTAGGGGAAATTATAGGCTTTGATTGTATTAAATGCAGGCACTGGGGGTACAATTGTTTGTTCGAGGATTTTTTAAAAATGTTTTTCATTATATTTAGATTTTGAAGTTGAGTTAAAAATAATTATTAGTCAATTTATTTTCATTATTCAAAATTTCAAATTGTGACAGCAGTTTTATTCAAAAATCAAGATTCTACAAAATTTTAAAAAATTAAAATTAAAAAAAAAAATTATAATTTTTTGAAACTGTTTTACAAAATAAAACAATGCACCAGAACTGATATTTGTTACTCCTAACCGTTTATTACATCTGACATACTTTATTACAAAAAACAAGCAAGGACATGTTTTTTTTAAAAACTTGTATCAGTACTGCCATCTATGGCGAAATCTTGTTACTACATTCAGTACAAATACCACACTAAAAACCACATCATTTATAACAAGTAGTTATTACAGAATTAAAATTGGCAACAGTTTTTGTATTTACTTAATATCACCATACCAAGCAGGACAAGTGAAATTATTCTGCCATTTTCATTAAAATAGCATTAAGTTAATCTCGTTTTAATGGCTTTATCAATTTTACCAAAGTTAAAAATTTATTCTTCGCGATCAGGTTCGAAGTCGGATCTAAGATGTTGGAGAGGATTGTGTTGGAGCGGTTTATATCCGTCTGAGCGTTGAATTTGTTGAGCAACGTCGTCGTCTGGTTCAGCTGGCTGAAAACAACATTTTGGACTGCAATACAATGCGTCCAAGGCGCACCTACATTCTAAGCACGGGTCTGTAGCAACTCCGACTAATTCACCAACGCGGTATTTCACTCCCAGTATGGTGCAATCCACTGGAAAACAGAAATATGAATTTTGGATAACTCGAAAAGTAAATCGTACTTACATTCGGTTATGTTTTTGTTCGCGATTTCGGGTTTCGTGGGTTTCGTTTTCTTTGGAATAGCTAAGGGAATGCAAATTAAAGTTAACAATTTGTTGAAAAGTTTCATTTTTTGCAAGTAATTTACAGTTATTTGACCACTTTTAGTAAAAACTATGAAATTTTGTGCAGAAAATTTGCAGATTTTTAGTTTTGTTTTGAAATTTTGTCAAAAATTTCAAAACAAAACTAAAAATCTGCAAATTTTCTGCACAAATTATTGACATTTGCACTTCTTTTCCCAAAAATTACTATTTTTAAACAAAAATTTTGCAGATTTTTTTAAGCCGGGTACTCACGACAAAGGTATAGTGATCGTTCGCAGACTCCTTCGTAAGTCAACTCCACGCATCCTTCGGGAGCAGGTGGACAATTTTTCCAATAACAATCTATATATCCATTTCTACAGAAACAAAAGTGGCAAAGATGCTTTCGCTCTATATTATCGCCCGACTTGTAAACTTTCCCCTCAAAAGAACAGGCACCTTCGGTTTTGTTAACTGAAAATAAAAATCTTTAGTCATCATCACATAAAAGAAATTTAAAATATCATTTTCACACCTAAAATTGGTTCGAGTGCGTAGAAATTCCGTCCTTCGAGTGGACTGTCGGTTTCAGTCAATTCGTTTACATTTTGTGTGGATGGCAGTGATGTGCTACTCGGAACTAGAGGCGTCGATGATGAAAATCGACCTTTTAGTTTTCTATTTGGAAAACGTGGCCTAAGTCGTTGACCAAAAGTAGTTTCCGTTTGGCCTGCCGTATTATCATTTTGTTCCTCTTCTAAATTTTTTTCGAGGGGGACTAAAAGAAAGAAGAAAAATTTTGTTATTAAAAGTTTTCAGTACTGTTCCAAGAGGTTAGGGCACACAACTTATGGCCTTTAAATGTGTCAAATTATCAATTTAAATTAAATTCTCAGAGAATAGGGCGGTATTTGGGTCCCAAAGAACCCCACAGGCCCTTTGGTGCTGTTTAATAGAATAATTATGAATGTTAAATAGGTCTTAGGTCTCAAGGAAATTTTGTAAAATAAATTTTTTTTCCTTCTGAAATTGGTTTATTGCCTTTACTCTGGAATGTTTCACACTTGACTTCAATATTACATAAAATCCTGGAAAATTTTAAAAAATAGTAATAATATTTTTGCATTCTTCAGTGAATTTTATCTCATTTTTGAATTTTTTTTTTTTTTTTGATAAATGTAATAGCAATAATATTTTGCATTCTTCAGTGCATTTTATCACATTTTATCACATTTTAAATTTTTTTTTTGAAATTTATAACACACGAAATTTAAATTTAACAATTTAACATTTTACACTGAACTAACCTTGATACGTTTCAGGAACACTTGATAATAATACGAACAATAGGATGCACTTGTTGAGTAATGCCATTGACGAACACCTGTGAAAAATCAAACCAAAAGCCCATAAAATAAGTTAAAAATACAGGAATTCGTTGCGCAACACTAACAGGAAAACTGAAGGGAATTATTACCAACTTTCTCCTCACAGGTGACATCATTAAATTTCTCGGATATTACTCTTAGCCAAAGGGATATCTGAGTTCCTGAAGGGTTCTTGCCATGAAAAGCATGACCAAACTGAGTTTTAATGTTATTAATGTTATTAAATAACACTATCAAAGTTCCTTCAAGTCCAACGACCTTTTTGTGCTGAGAAAAAATTGAATTTAAAAAAAAAAAACTCCTTTGAGTGTTTGCAAGACTTTTTTTCCACACCCACTAATAAACAACTTTCACTCAACATCCCTCATTTTGGACTCTTCTAGGTCGGTCACTGTTCTTAGAGGTTACTTATGATTTAAGTAAACACATATCCGAAATTGAAATTTTGAAACATAACTTAAACAAATAAAAATAAAACAGCATCATTACAACTTAATTGGGAAAAAGGGATAAAAAATGTGATGAAATGTGATAAAATGATGAGAATTTTAATAGAACAATAAAGGAAATTGATTTAGTCATGTTTTAATTGATGCTAATGATGAAGAGTTGAACCAGGAAATGAAATAAAGATAAAGATAATTATCTGGAAGAAAGTTTATAGACTTTGTTTCAAAAGTTTCACTGGAGATTTTTCTTAGAATTCTTTAACTAAGACAAAACATTCGAGAATAGAAACAGACAAAGAAAGGGAAAGTTTTCAAGAATAACTGGAGGGTAAGCTTCTTTGGTTTCTTTTTACTTTTTATAATCAAAAACAGTTTTTTCTGTTTTTTTTCTGTGAATGTTTTCAAAGATTACAAGATTAAGTTGTATCCTTGAACTTCCAGAACCTTATTGCATGGAATTTGCTTTGAATATGAAAGAAATGAAACTTCCTTTCCTTTATACCCATTAACATTACTATTGCAAAATAGTTGCAACCTTGATAAATAAAGAAAAAGTTAAAAATTAAAGTTGTTGAGTTACAAACTGCCCTTGTGAAGGCCAGAATTTTTTTTGAAGGACCACATAACCTTATAACCCTTCATTAAATGGTATGAAATGGATTTTTGTTGCAAAGTACAGCTATTATAATTAATGATCCTTAGAAATAATAACTAACAGTGAGAATATTGAAGTAATTATTGTAGTTAATTGTAAAAATTGTTAACTTACTTGTTTGGTTTGTACAAAATCCTTAATGAGTTTATAGCATTGAGTTTTTTTAGAAATTTATGCAAACTCTTTAGCCACTTTTAATGGTAGTTAGCAAGTGTTGCCTGCTGATGTCTGCTGTTGGTTCTGAGTTTGCTGTTGCCTCAGGGAGTTTCACATAATCAAAGACAATTTTTTTTCTTTTTTCCCACATGCATTTCTCTTTTATTGCATGTGCTCTCCATACTAAGTAGAGAGGAACCAGCTCTGGAGTTAAAACCCACCTTCACATTGCCTGAGGTGGTTGCTTTTGTTATTGATAATGAAATTGGTGCCATTCAAAAAAAAAGTGTAATAAAAAAATTGTTTTCTGCACAAAAGGTGTTAAAAGTTAGGTGGTGGGATTTTATTGCAGTTTTAGAAAAATGTGTTTTGTGAAGTTGAAGTTTTAAGGGGAAAGTGGAAAAATGGAAAAAATGAAAAGATATAATTTGTTAATAAAAAATTAAAATTAGGAAATGTTATAAATGTAGTTATTTAATAGAATTTTCTTTGCTTTTTTTCAAACAGAAATTTGTAAGGGTTATTTTGAGCCTAAGGTACTTTGCTGAGAACTTGACATTTTTAACAGTTTTGAGTGTCAATGTCATGTTAATGATAATGGCTGGTGATGGTTGGTGATGACTGCAGACTTCTGACATCTAGTGAGAGCTATAAGAAATTAAATAAAACCACTGCTAATCAAAAATTAAATTTAAATTAAGTAATTTTTAGTGATTTTTAAGGATTTTTTAAATTCAATATTTTCACAGGAGTTACTCACAACAAAACAAAAGTTAAAAACTTTATTGAGGCATTCAACATGTGCTGTCACTTGTGGTTAGTGGTGGAAACTTAGCAGCAGTTCCATTGTTTGTAATAGAAACACTAGATGGCAGTCAAAGCAAAAATAATTTTGCCTCCAGATCCAGAATTTTTTTCTATTAATCCAATAATCTCTTGATTCGATCTTTTCCCTTAAATGGACATTGGTATAAGATTTTTTAAAATCATATCCCAAAATTATCCAATTCTTTTGCTACAAAATAATGGATTCCATTAACGATTTTATTATCACATGTAAATCAAGTCCACATATTTAAATTACAAACAAAAGTGAAATTTCTGCCACAAACAAAAACAAAATAAATTTGCATTTATAACATCAGATAACAAATGAAATACAAATTCGTCAATGAAGAATTTAAAAAAAAAAAAAACAATTTCATAATTTGTATTTACCATCACAAGTAATCAAAAGGTAAAAAATCGATTTCTATGTCTACAAAAATATCTTATTAATAACTCAATCAACAAAATCGAAAAGAAAAAAAAAACTCAAAGCGTTACCGCCCAATCATTCATAAACTTGCAATAAGTTGGTTTGTTTTGAATGATTGTCTTTAAAGGAAGTGACTTTTGGAACTTAGTGATATGTCAGTAAAGAAATTATGAGCTTGTTTTTCACCACATAATCGAGTGGCTGATAAAAATGTGGAGTGAGAGTGCAAGGACGAATCGCGGTTTTATTGAAAAGTGCAAAATAAAAAGAAAAGCGGAAAAGCAATCGAGGCAGATTGGCTCCCGGTTTATCTTGTGTAGATTCAATTGGTGCCGGAGAGATTATCAATACACACGTGGAGGCGGGTTAACATTGAGTTAACACATGAGTCGAGTTTACACATGATTACAGCGAGACATTCGCGAGACAGACGGAAAACGTCAACAAATGAAGAAATTCGGGTTTCAGTATCCTTGCACTTGTTGTGATTTGATGACATTTTATTTCACATCCAGTAGTGTAGGTGGGCTCTTTCTGTCATCAGACACCCATGGATCTGTCAGGGTCTGTGAGATCTTTATTTCTTTTCATGGGTACACTTACCTTGACCAGATGCCCTCTCTCCCATGGAGAAATCGGGTTTCCAAAATGCCCACCCATCATGCAATTTACCAAAATCTACACATTAAGTTTTAATTTCACATGAAATATTGTATTTCTGTGGAAAATTTGGAAGTAAATAAAATTGTTTATTGTTAACTATAAGGGGAATAAAGTGTTTGGTTTAACTAATATCTTTTGGTTTAAGTTATATGGAATGTTTGCATCTAAAAAAAGAGATCTGTAGGTGAGTCCTTTGAGCCTCTGGGCTGAAATTCCCAGACACAAAGAGTAAAAGGCTTGTAATATGGGTGGAGACTGGAAAAAAGTAAGCAAAATTCTAAAGTCGCTTTCACTTGATGTGGTATTAACTTATCTATAGAAGGATTGGTATTTGTGGAGTATATTCTAGACATAAATCCTTTGAGGCTCCAGAAATATATTTCCTGTTTGACTCTCCTGTTTGTTGATAATTTTATTTCATTGAAAATATTTTTTTTTTATTAAAAAAATTGAGTTTTAAGGTCATTTTAATTAATTGAAAAAATTTTAAAAAAACTTATTTTATTTATTTTTTTTATTTAAATTTTTTTTTTTTTTAAATGAAATATGATTTGTCCATATAAATATTCCACCTTGAGATGCCTTTGGCCACCATGGGTGATTTCCTAACGGTGCCTCTCATCCAGATCTAGTTCCGGCTCTTTTTTGTGGGGTAGGGGAAGGGCTACTCGAAAGAATGTCTGTTATCTTGTCTATTTGTAGGAAAGGTGATGGAAAGTAGTTATTGTTTGGTGAGAGTTTTCGCCTTGTACTTAAAATGATTTCAGTGATATAAACATTTATTATTTTTTTTGGTTTTGTTTTTCATGTGTGGGTGGATGTATTATTGTGTTTCATTTTATGGGGTTTAGGTGTGTACAGACGAGCGAGTAAAGTGTGTAATTTTAAGTGACAAAAGTCAATTTAAGTTACATCACAGATTTCGTAATTATAAAATAATTTGATGAGTTTGTATTTGTTTTCAAATATGGTAATTGTGATGAGATTATTACTAGTTTTCAGTTATCAAATTGAGGATTGGTTTATTTGTACATCACGCCTTATTCCCTGAAAGGAAAGAAGGTATAGTTTGTTGTACTGAATTGGATAACAAGAATGACCTTGTACTAAAACTTATTGACTTTCACTTTTTCAATGATTTATTGTAATCAGTTAAATACTTTCTTTTTTCAACCCCCTTCTGCATTTATTTTTTTCTTAAACGCGAAAAAAAATGCTGTCAGATCAAACGAAGCGTTATTTGCAGTGATATTTACGGCGCTACATAATCGATATACCTATACTGCTATGTTCACAAACAAACTAGAGAGAAAAGATCTATGTAATTTATCTTACCTGAAGAGTTTTTTTTAAAAAAGTTTTTTAAAAGTTGGATTTTACATTTTTAAGCCTTGTTTAGAGCGGTATTTTTGATCCATTGATGTTTTAACTGATTTTTTTTCTTAAAATAGTTAATTTGGATTAAAAAAATTCGTGTGAAACCAGTTTCTAATTTTAAAAATTAATTAAAATACAGAAAAAACTCAATCGGAGTGGGAAACCTAGAGTTTTCTGTTATAATTATGTATTATTCATTAGGGCAACAGTTCTGTAAATTCTACGGTGCAGAAATGTGATTAAAAAAACGGATTTAACTTTCCACAGCTTGTAAAAATAGAGTGAAAATCCACTTTTTCTTGCAATATTTTAAATTTAAACTAATTTTCATTGCACATTTCAAAGTGATGTACAATAATGAATTCTTTTCATCGCAAATGGCTGTCGCGCGACAAAGTTTTCCATCAAAATGAGTTTTTACCTTTACAATTCTTGAGTAAAAATTTTTTCTTCACGTGCTACAATGAGTACAAGCACGTGTAGAAGTTACGTGACACCAACCTTACCCACGTGCGTTCCACGAGCTCTTGAAGGTACCCACTGGAAGTACCTAGTGGCGTTTCCTGTCTTTTCTGTGCGCCCAGAGCGTGCCAACTCAAAGGGAAGATTCTCGAATGTGGGTGGATACGGAGCCACGTGCGATCGGGATTAGTATTTTTTTGGAGGGGAATTGAATTTGCGATTGTATCGCAGGTGTGGGTATCTATAGGGGTTGATTAAGGATTCAGAGAAAGTTTTTGGAGGGTTTTCTACAGAGGGATTACACCGATCAGCTGCTATTCAGTTACCCAGCAGTCAAATTTTGCGAATTAAATTTTTTTCGATTTTTTAATTTTACTGTTTTTGCTGTATTTAAAGGTGTGGTACTCTGTATCGTAGTACGATTTTGTTTTGCGATGTTATTAGTTAATAACTTGTCTGGAGCCCTTATGTCTGATGTGGGAACATCAAAGGGATTGGTGATTGATATGGGAAGGCAGTCCAGCGCCCTGATGGCGTCAAGTTTAGTACTTTTTAGACGTCCTGCGACAACTATCCCATGACTGACGTATTACACAATTTGAATATATTTTAATATAAAAAAAAAAAAAAAAAACGGAAAATTTTATTGCAACTGACTTCCGTGCTGGCTAACCCTTTTTTACAACTTTTAAAAAAAAATTCAAATTCAATAAACGAATATAGTAAATATTTTTTCCAACTAATAGATGATGTCAATTTAAAGCTGCGTTGAAAATGTCAAGGTGAATGATTTAGTTTAACAGGAAAATATCGCAATTTGACGTTTTTCATTGCGTATGCGATTACTTACGAAACAATTCTTAGTTGCCGGAAGAAATGCGGTTTTGCGCATTGAATCACCTCGTTCGAAGACACCGTTAATGTAAAACATAATTTAAATTTTTTCAGTTTTTTACGTTTTGGTTTCTCTGCCCTTTGGAAGAAATATAAAATAGAACATTCTTTAACATCAGCTTAAGATTTTTCTGAGAATTTGTCATTCCTGAAGGATGGGCTAATCAATTAAATGAATACAGGTGGGGGAAATAAGGAAGTGTTAACAATAGACGTGTCCCATTTTCAAACTTGTCTGTTTTCGATTATCAGCGTTTCTAAATATATCTTTCTTTTTGTCTTCTCGAATCTGACATTAATTCTTTGGCGGCATCAAAAATTTATTATTTTGATGGTCACACATTGGGCGTGTGTGAGAAAATACTCGAAGGAAGAAAATTCCTCAGTGGACATACCAATTACTTGGAAGGGAAAAAAGTTATGGGTTATTTTTAAAAGAACATGTGACCCATATTCCGATCCTCACCATTGGTCCTCGCAAAATGACCAAACCCAGGGGGAAAAAAAACCATAAATTTAGTCGCATCTAAAAATTATTTTAAAATTTCGATTTTCAAAAAAATCAAAAAACAAAAAAAAAAAAAAAAAAAAAAAAAAAAAAAAAAAAAAAAAAAAAAAATCGGACATTGTGCTCCGCTCCCTCCCCCTCCCCCCTTAGAAAAATCTAATTTATTTTTAATGAAAATCATCCACCCCCCTACGAAAAATTCATGGACCCCGACCCTCCATTGAAGAAACCACCCATATCGTAGAACGGCGACTCCACACGCAGCTATTGCATTCTTAAAGTTCCACGTGACCATCTTTCTGCGCATGTCCTTCGCGAACACCCCTGATGCGTGCATTCAAATACTTTGGACCAGTGGCTAAGCCGAGCTTGAGAAGCGAGGTCGGGCTCGAGCAGACGCCACTGACTGCTCTCCCTTCCTCCAATCCAAACCACTCTACTCCTCACCCCCGGAGAAGCAAGTCGGTGAACCCACGGTTTCCCTCGAGCTTCAACTCGTGCCAAGTGACAGCCTGAAGACAAGAAGCGCCCGTACGCAGACTTGCTTGTGTCGGTTGTCAGCGACAACAAAAAACATTTTTAAAAAATTTTATTTTTCACTCGACAAGTCTCAGCAAATGCTGTTTTGATCGAAATGGCTCTCTACTGTTTGGAAAGGGACACTTATAGAATGTTGCAGGCGTACAGAGATCCCGTA
Organism: Stenotaenia linearis; assembly: GCA_034700445.1. Lineage (NCBI taxonomy): Eukaryota > Metazoa > Arthropoda > Chilopoda > Geophilomorpha > Geophilidae > Stenotaenia > Stenotaenia linearis. Next base: position 67,119 of record JAQIXT010000023.1, on the reverse strand, counting down.
CTTTTGGGTGACGAAAGGGTTTTGCAGAATCTGTTGCATTGCGAAGAAAAATACCCAATTCCGTATTCGTATTTCAAGTGTGTGCAGAAGGACATTAAGGAACACATGAGGAAAATGGTTGCTATGTGGATGTTGGAGGTATATTTTTTGATTTTATTTTTTTTTAATGTTTTTTTTTTTAAATTCTGGGAGGGATTATGGAATTAGGGGTGATGAAAGTGGTGATTGGAATTTTAAAGGTCGGGGCGATGTGGGGAAGGGAGGTTGGGGTTAATCATGTGTTGAGTTGGAGGTAAATAAGAATTTGAGCGCGCGTTTTCGAATGTCGGTTAAACGGTTTTTTGCGGATAAAATGTTGTTTTGTGATTTTGATTAATTTTTAAAAATATTTTAAAGGTTGGTATGTGTAAATTTTGTTATAAATGAGTTAACAGTGGTCGATTTTACGGTATTTTTCATTTGTTGCATCAATTTCCCCGAAAAATATATTTATAAAATAATTTAACCGAAAATAACCGCCATTTTTTAAGGTGGAAATGCATAAATTTTATTATAAATGAGTTAAAGTAATTAATATTACGTTATTTTCATGAAATTCACCCGTTTTTCCCATTTGCGGGATCATTTTCCCCGAAAAATACATTTACAAAATAATTGTATAAAAAATAACCGCCATCTTTTCCCTCCATTATTAAATTTATTCACATTACAAATTTCCTCTCGTGCGCTATAAATATGTAACGAATCATGTAAACGATACTCAACAGCTCCCAGATTAAACCATTTTTACACCATTTACCGTAACCATGGCAATGTAATTGGTCAATTTACTTCCCCTTCTTTTGACACGGTGCTAGTGCTTTGACCAATTCCCCCCATCTTCTCTTTACATTGTAATTAGGCATTGGTCAATGGGTGGGGGGGATGGGTCATTGTGTATATTTATATAGTATATTTTCCCATAAGTTTTTCCGTAATTTATTTACAATATTCAAAGTGTTGGTCGGTTCCCCCAGTCGCAAAACAGGTTGCGTCTTGCCGACCCAAATGTGTGGGTGGATGCTGAAGGCATTTCATCTGCAAATGAAATGAAGAACACTATGTATAATGGTGTCATGACTCAGCCTCTCCTTTGCTTGGGTCAAATGAGGGTGGGAATTTCCTGTATAGTGTCTGGTAGAAGCTACTACCCCAGCTCATCAGTTTTTCTTGGGTCAGTGGCTCAATTTTTCTTACTAATTAAATGGGTTAAATAAAAGTTCGACTTAATCCTGTTGTTATTACAGGAAATACCCGGTTTTCCTTTTCGAAAAGATTATTGACAATTTGCAATTAAAAAAACAGGGTTTTTTTTCTTTGAATATTTTTACTGGAAAATGTGATGGAGGAGAAATTCCAAGAAAATGCTCTTGTGGTCACACAAACAGTCTCAATGTGATGTCACACAGGAAATACGAAAAAAAGTACCTGAAACTACATCCGGTTCTAAATAGTATGGTGGTTTAAGGAAAGAAAAAAAAATGGATGTGTGTTAGTGGATAAAGACAGGAAATAGGGGTCACTCATGAAGAACTATCCTGTTGTCAAGAATTTTTTTTTTCTCGCGTTGTTGAATATTGCATTTATTGTTACGATGACTCTCACTTATGGATCTAAATTTTTTTTTTTTAATTTTTTTTTCTTTAGGTTTGCGAAGAACAGAGGTGTCAATCTGAAGTATTTCCTTTAGCTATGAATTACATGGACAGATTTTTATCAGTTGTAAAGCTGCAGAAAAGCCAACTCCAACTCCTCGGTGCTGTTTGCTTGTTTTTATCATCGAAATTGAAGGAAACGAGACCGCTGTCTGCTGAACTTTTATGCATGTACACGGACAATTCCATATCGCTCAGCGAACTTCAGGTAAATTTTGTGAAAAAGTGTGTTTTTAAAGGTACAAAACCCGAGTTGATTTTTTTCCTGCCATTTTATGAGTCTCGAGTGCAACAGGGGGTTGGGTTGGTGAGGTGTAGATGTCAATGGCCATTTTCACACTCTTCAATGAGAATGGGTGTTTTTCCTGTAAAGCATCAGCGGCAGTTTGTTGGGCAAAAAGTAGAGAAGTGTGTGATGGAGGAATGTGTGGCTTAGCCTTGGGCTGGGCATGAAAGCGGCATACCAGCTTTGATGAGAGAAAACCTGCACAATATACAAGGTTAAGTGCTGTGAGGCACTGCAAGGTGGGGTATTGTCTCTTGTCAGAGGGGAACTTTGTATTTGGCAAGTCTTGAATCTTGTCTTGATTAGAGATAAGCACTTGCGATATTGCACTCATTTTTTATATTAAAAAAATTAGGTCAAATTTAGTCTGTCACCAAATCACTCAACAGATCACTTAGGTGGAACTATTTTTGCACTTATCCTTTATTTTTTTAATGCAATTTGACATATTAAGGCGACCCGCCATGTTGGATTTTTTTTATTTTTTTTTATTTTATTTTTTGTTGTTGTAGTTTCACCAAAAAATTATAAAAAAATAAGTTTATATTTTTCTTATTAAAAAAGGCAATGAAAAATTTAGGAATTAAATTAACATTGGTTCCTACGGTGGAAAATGCAAGATGGCGAGTCCCCTTTAAGATGACAAAATATTTTTGTAGGTAAAAGAACTCAAAAAAATTAGTTTGATTTGAAAAGTCAAAAATATTAGTGGAATGTAGTATTTCTTGTAGGCCCAAGTTGAAGGTGAAGATACCTGCTCAAGGTTTCTACGAGTCAAGGTTGCACTTGATTAGTAAAGAGAGGGACCACATCCTTTTAATAAAAAAATAAAAAATCCAACTCGGCAAAAAAGTGGGAAAAAAGAAGAACTGCAGTTTTAACTATTTATAACTGCATTCCAGTAATAATGACCTGTGGGAATATCGGCCTTTAAAAATATGTGCAAAACAGGTCCATTGCACTTGATTCATAACACACCTGTGAATGAGCATTGTTTGCTCTTGTTGGGTAAACATCAATTTTATTGAATCAGAAACGAGTGTTTCGACGAAGAGACATTCACACAGTGTTAATGTTTTAATTTGCATGTTTAACCCGCTTTAAACAGGTAGGGGATAAGTAGGAGGGGGGATTTAGGAGGAGGAGGCAGTTTGGAGATGAAGTGCATACCTCCTGTGTCAGGGGTAAAGGTAAGGGGTCATCATCTCCCACCCCTGTGTTCCCACAGGAAATGGCGCCTAAATTATAGGAATGTGATGTTTCATTGAGTTCCACTTTTTTTTTTCTATCGGTTTGCGTGTGTTGAGATTTTCATTGCTAGTTAATAGGTTGAGGTTCAAATAGTAGGTTATCACAACACCAATTTCGACTCATTTATGGGTATGATGAAGAAAAATTGTTATCCAATTGAAGTATGACGTAAAGTTATTTTTATTTTCGATTTTCTCAAGTGGGAAGTTGATTATAGCTTTGGTTTAAATTGATTTTCTTTTCTTTCGAAGTATAAATAAAATTTGATGAGGCGGTCGGGAGGCGAAATGAAATTTCTTTTATTTATGGTATGAGTGCAATTCAATGCTAAGTTAGAGGCTTGGCTTGAGATTGAGATGGTTCTGCGAAGTGTGTAAATATTTCATTGCACAGACTAGACTTAATAAAATAAAAAAAAACCAAACATTGCTTGTATTGGCTTACATTATTGTGTAATTACAAATTACTCAAGTTGAATAAATTTTTTTAAATTTTATTTTTAATCAATTTTTTTTTTTAATTTTAGGGTTGGGAGCTGCTCGTGCTAAACAAACTTAAATGGGACCTATCAGCCATTACCGCTTACGATTTCTTGGACCACATCTTACACAGGTTGCCGCACGTAAAAGAAAATGAAATGATCAGGAGTCACGCGCAGACATTCATCACTTTATGTGCTATCGGTAAGCTCGTTATAATTAACCTTAAACTCATCTAACTGTACTTCCTTCGAGAAAGAGCAGGTGGAATTAAGTAGGTGTAGTTCACTGGGCCAAGAGCATCTGTTTTATACTTTTTATTTTTTTAAATAATCCTTTCACTTGCACTTCCTTCGAAAAGAAAAAACTTTTCTGGTCATGGTCACCATTTGGAGTACAGTTAAGATAATTTATACGGTACCTGAGGATCTTCCAGATGCTGTAACGGGGAAAAAAAGTTAATTGATGTGTGAAATTATGATTCTAAGAGTGAACCTGACATTGGCCGAACTAATGAAGAACTCCTCTTCCTGTGTTTAACCCTCCCAAAAAAAACGAAGAGGATGAAAAGTTGAAAACAATTTCCCAACTGTTTATTTATCACTTACTTTGCACTGGTGTACGAGAAAATAGCACATCTTGGACAGGTAGTTTGAGAAAATCACAGGATGTTCATCCTGTGGGCCATAAAGAGGCATAAAAGGAAAATTAATTTGACATTTTTTCTCGGGATCGACGAAAGGAAGTGAAATTTCACCTGCCATCTTTATCTGAGAGGAAACAATTTGAGCAGTTGGTTCTGTGTGACATCTTCAATGTCACGCTTTCGTGCCCTTGCTTTGCTAACAAGTTAATGCCTAGCATATTTGAGGGTTTGGGTTGGGTGCTTTGTATGTGGGAGTATTGCTGATTAATTGCTTTCAGCCATATGGGTGGGAGGGGAAAAATTCCCAAGATTTAACTGACCGGCAAACACATGTCTGTATACACACTTGTTGCGATTCTTTGAAGAACCGGCCCATAATTTTTGAAAAATTATTTTTACGTTGAAACGGGGGAGTGGAACTTTAATTAAATTACCGAGTGGCCAATTCAGGGGTCAACCCGAGTCGGTTTACTACCTTCGATGCACCTCGTAAAGCGAGGAGCGAGGAGTTTCGGTAGCCATTCACGTATTTCTTATACTTTATTATACAATGGCGTTTCTTGTTTGCTTAGAAGGGGATGGGAGGCTTTTTGATCGGTAGGGGCCACTTGCCGCCTTCTTTGACATCATATAGAATAACCACGCCTTCATGCATTCCTCGCTTTCAGTCTGGTGACATACGATCAGCGCTACGAAGGTTTCTTTCTTTCTGTTTTTCAATAACCTCGACTGCTACTGCTTTACTTTCCATTCATAAACGAAGTAACCCTATACAGAGGAGAGAAAAAAAGGATAAAACTTTATGCAATCTGATTTTTTTTGTTCTTTTCTTCAATATCTTTGCAAGAAAAAGTTGATTTCAAAGTTAGAACTTCCAGAGACTTTGCTTTTGCAGAAGGAGTGTTGAAAAGTATTAAGAAATTTGTCAAATGTTGGAATGCGTGTATGTTCAGCGTCACGAAGGTCGTAAAACAGATTTTGAGGGTATGGTGTTCATTTATTTTTGTGTTTGAGTTATTGACCAAGTTGGGTGGGAAGGGGAACATGTCGAAAGGAAGGAAGTTCTTATGGGAGAGGCGAGGCAGTCGGGATGTTAATGATTAGATAAAAGGGAAATGTTGGAAATCGTTAAAAATATTCTTATTTTCATTGAGGAAACCTAAACTAAGATTACCAGTAATAATTTGATAATTTTGAGTTTATATTTTATTTTATTTACATTTTTTTGTGGGCTCTGATTTGTGAATGAATTTTTATTGACAAACGATTCGAAACTTGAAACTGATCAGTTTTGTGTGAGGTCTGTGGACTTTGATATTTGGTTTCAACTTTTCCAGAGTTGAGTGTCCTGTATCTTTGAAGTTCCGTTAGTGTGGAGCGGAGCAATCAACTTGTGTTCTAGAGAAGGAAATGATGTCTGAGACTTGTTGAGGAAGTCTGACCGACACCTAAAACTTTGTCTCGGAACACAATTAGATTTTCCGTCCCCGACCCAGCACAAAATAAGACAGATTCCCCTTTGTTTGCGATCAAAACATCAAAGCAAGACGCATTTTTATGAAGTGTGGGTGCGATCCTCCGAATGGGCAAAGCAAGGAAGTGGGGGTCAACGAAGGAGGAGAGTTTAACCATTTCCTGTGTCTCTTTGCTTTTTTCCCTCTCGTCCCCTCCATCTCGGCTCGGGCGACAAAGAGTGCTTGTATGTTTATTGGACAAGAAAGAAATTTCCATCGCGTTTTAGTTCTCATCAAGAGTTTTGAGAATGAAACTTATGAAAGCTGCAGCGCTGCATTCCTTGAACCTGTTCACCGTTCACCACACCATTCTATAAACCTGCCGTGTGAACGGCTGCCTGGTTTGAAAAGCAGTAGTGAATGAACCACACTTGTGCATTCCTCTGGAATGCGGCAACTTTATGCCCAACATTGTCGTTCTATGTCTGCTTTTTGTATTGAATGCGAGGGACCAAACATTATCCCATAATACACCACTGGGAAAAAGCCAGTTGCACCATTGACGACAGGGAAAAATGTTAATGAGCTGATAATGCATTGCAGATCATATTTATTAATGCAATTATTACGTAACGCTGCAAGTCAGATTTAAAATAATACGATTTTTGTAACAGAGTTGTTGTTGTTTTTAGTGAAAATACAATCGAGAAACAAAGTAACCTAACTAGTGGTTGTTACACTTGTGTCTGCAGCTTGTTTATTTTGATTTTTAACTCAGCTGTAAAACAAGTTCATTGCCTTTCACGGACTTTGACACGTCAACTCATGCCAAGGATGTCACACATGTTAATTTTTACTAGTATAATTCTGCAAATTGGCTTTTTTTTTTTTTTTTTTATTAACCGAGAAGAAATGACGTCATTCAAATGTGGGTGGCAGACTTAAACACACACCACTTGTATTTTATTTCTCTTATCTCTATGTAAACATGCGAGTTAAAAGTTAGTCTGTCTGAAAACTCGTGGTTTTCTCTTTTGTTTATGTTTTGAGCGTCGAGATGATCTCTTTATTGCAATGATGTCACCTAATTACATTGAATCACAATATTAAAGGGATAAAAATTCGTTTCTCGAGTTGGTAGTAAAAGTTTTAAGCCCATTCAACATTGGAATTTGGGTTTTTGCCAAGTGATATGAAGAGGAGAAGGTGAATGCACTAAATTGGCAATATTATTGATGACTTATTCAGATGGTTCAACAATCTTTCTCGTATAGGTATTGAAAGCAACTTTTGTGTATCTATATATATATAGCTACTCAACCGTATTAGTTGCAGTTTAAAATGATTGGCCAGACAAAATAAGGTCAAGAAAGATGTCTAAGAAGCAAATGATTGAGGAATGAATCATCATAACCGAGTCTGACGCTCGTGGAGCTGAACTAGACACAGTCCGACTGATGTTGTCAAATAAGAAAATAAAATTATATATTTTTAAATGCGAGGAGAAGGGGGAAAAAAGTCCAGGGTCATGGAAAGCCAGATAGGGTTGATCATTGACTGTTCAGGAGGCCAGGCCCATCCGGTGGATGTTGTCCTTGGAAATGAAAAATAAATCACGAGACCAATAATTATTGTCAATATGGTTATGAATTGTAGTCTGGGGTTTGTCCATTGTTGTTTGCAGATATTGAGTTTGGATTTGTAATCAAAGAAGTGGGGGTTTAAGAGGGACGTGTCCAGTTTCGGAGGTACGAGAACAGAGTAGTTGGTCTTTTCTTGTCAGAAAAATATAATAATGTGCTGAGAAAAGGACTTGTTGGTTTTGATGTTAGATCGAGATAAGAAAGTGGGGTTTTTCACTTGAACGAACGTGAGAAGTTGAGAAAATGACAAAAGATGTTTAGGTTAATCTTGTGGAAACGGGAGAAAGAGGTTTCGGTCAATCGGATCCTTGAGGGAATATCCACTGGACAGGGTCATTGGCATTTTTGAGAAACAAACATTTTTTTCCCCTTTTTGTTTTCTTTTGCTATTTAAAAAGCAGCAATAAGAGACAAGAAACAGATTGTGTCCTTGGCATTTGCAAGAATTGGCAAAGACCCAAACGAAATCAAAATCCTTCAATCAGTGCACTGACCTCCTGTATAAAGTGCTTTATGCTACCCTTGTTTTATCTTCGAGGCCCTCTGTGGTGGGCTTTCAGTACCTGCCAATTGGCCTAAAAACCCAGTTTGGCTAAGGGCCAGTAAGTAAAAGTTCTTCAAGGGCATTTTCATGGACCCTTAAATTTTCGTGCGAAGTGTATAAATAACACTTTGGTCATAAACGCTGATAAAATATCCTTAAAGTGTTTCAGTTAGCTCTAACCATTATTTATTTATTTAAAGTCGTTCCCAGCATGAGCAAACGCTATTTAGAATGCAAAAAGTGTCGTGAAGCGTGAGATTTTCTCTTTTTTTGGACATGAAAGGATCGTTTTTAAGAGGTCATTAGTCTGTTGCTACCAGACGGGGTCTGGTCTCGGAGTATCAAGGAGACCTTGGCATTGTCTTGTGGTGTGATAGGTTATGTAAGATGGAATTAGTTGCACGTGTCTACTATTGGCAATGACCCCTTTAGGTCTTGGGAAAAAGTTTTCACTTTTATTAAGAGAGAGAAAAAAAACAGTGTAGGTTTACTTGAATTTCCAAGAGAAATGCGATTGAAAGAAAACACGAACGTGTCGGTATTTGAGTTTCTTTCATGTTTTTAATCAATTTGCTTTTCAACTTTAAGATTCTCGTTAACGACCTTGAAGGTGACCGAGTTATTTACAGTGGTTTTTTTCGGGTTTAGAGAGAAATAAATAAGCAAAAAATAGCTGGACCACCTTCACACGTGAGAATTACCCACCTGTCAAAGGTGAAGCATCAGCGGTACTGTTTGATCCGCGAGAAAGGTTGTTTGGAGGGAGAAATGCAGGTTGGAAAAGGGCTTCCCCTTCAGATACCACACCCCTGGAATTCCACCTGTATTTTCCCTCGGGCAAGACGTGACGAGTGGGTGGTCACAAATGACCATAACACGGGTTGATTTAAAATGAAAAAAGAAACGCAATTTTGATCGCGAGATATCGAGAGAAATAAATCTCAACCCGGATTGGTTCTGGGGTTTTTATTTATTTTTTCTAAGGGTGTTTACAATTTTTCGAATTTTTTCCGAGGGTGATGATTTATCATTTAATCTTTATGATTGGTGATTTGGAATAGCTTCTTTCAGAACTTTTCCGCCCTCATAGAGAGAGATGTGCAATCTGTACTGACCCCCTGTAGTAAGAACTACCCTAAACATCTATCTTTTCCACCCTGCTGTTTTTCTTGGCTCGACCAAGGGTTGGACACTACGACCTCCTGAAGAGTGTCAGAGTTTGTTGAATCAGCTCCTGAATTGTGTGAAAAATGAAAATCAGGACCTGTTAATGATTTGTTTATTTTTTTTTCTAATCTTTTTAATTTTTTTAATTTTTTTGAAAAAAATGGTTTCTTTTGGTAAAAACAACCGTTTGAATTGGTGTTTTTAAATATCTTTATGGTTATTGCCCAAAATTTCTTCCGGACAGTCATTCAATTTGTAATGGTTAAAGGAAAACAGTTTCCCTTTAAATCCCCACCTCCGAGCCAACCCCCACCTTTGCTTTACCCCATTGTATTAAAGCTGTCAATGGTACAAGGTCGAAAAGCCACTGACCACTGAGCTTCAAGTGGAATTTAAACCCCTAATGACCATTCACGAAAATCAACAATAGACCGTGTAAATGCCAAGTCAGATTCTAACGTTTCGATTTTATTTTCGCAGATTTCAAATTCTCGATGAATCCTCCATCGATGATCGCAACAGCAAGCATCGGCGCTGCCGTTCGTGGACTCACTTTAACAAATCAAAATTGGGCGTCCATGAGGGATTTACTATCTCAACTGCATTCCATCACCGGCATCGATGTGGTAAGAATAACTTTCGTTTTTCCATTCGTTTCGTACCAAACAACAATTTCCGTTCTAACACGGTTTTTGCCACTTCCTCCGACCTCCCAAGGGAACCCATTGGAGGCCCTAAAACATGAAAACTGTTTTAAGAGGACCAGCTCATCTGTTGGAATTGCCTGTTCACCCTTACCCCCTCCCGGTAGTTGCACCCCATGACTTTTTTTTTGTTGCCATCGAAGTGTCAAGAATTCGCACATCTTTAATCGCTGCGACAAGACGTTTGCCCTTTGACAAATGAAGTGACCGTCAATAGCGTGCAATGGAATGGCATTAGACGAAATGACTAATTTAGTTTTTTGCTAATAAAATCATGAGTAATGCATTGCTGGAGCCTCGATGCAGCGTTTTTCGCGTCTACAAATCACTGGTTTTGCACCGAAAGGTTCTTTTCTCACAAGAAACACATGTTGGCAATATTTTTTCCCCCAAGAATAGGATATGGAATTTATTAAACCGCCAGAATTAAGAAAGACAGTCTTGGATGGGATGGAACCCGTCTTAGCATTAGCGGTTCCTTGTGGAGGGAGCTGTTTGTCACGGGTCAGGCCAACGATCCCCCACCGACTGCCGACTTTTCCCAAGCATTCCTGAGCGCAGGCCAGTCATTCATGAAATAGAAGAGAGCCCCTTAGGCTGCCTTCTCTATTTGACCCCACCCATCCCTCCTCGTCGCCCTCCCTTCATCTATTTCCAACCTCCCCCCCTCAACCCTCCCCCTTCAAGGCCAAACTCATTGCATCGACGATATGAGATCCTGTAATTAATTGGCCATTTTTTCTTTTGTTTGACGTTCGCTGATATAGTAATCCATTGCCTTAAATGACTGACTGATCGAGCACTACCCATCATGCTTTATTGATCCAGAATCCTCTCCTCTATGCCTCTTTTTCCGACAGGATGTAAGACAGTATTTTTCCTGTTAAGAGAGAGTCCCTCTTGAAATTCTATCCGAGGACCACGGATCGAGCTGGGGAGGTCTGAGGATGTTGTAGGGAACCCATTAAGAAATAAATGTTAGTCATATGCAACATTTGCTATTTCTCCTCGCTGCCAGATTGATAATTGTTTATTCGAAATTTGCGTTGAAAAGTGGGTTTGTTTACTGATGATTTATTTGTTTGTGTGTTGCAGGATTGCCTAAGAGCTTGTTTGGAGCAAATAGAAGAAATGGTAAATACGAGTTTGGATAAAACCTCGCCAGCGCTTCTGCCAACATCTGCACCCAACTCTTCGGTTACAGCCAAAGTGGTGAAAGGAGATTCTGAGCATTATAAATCAGAAACGCCAACAGATGTGAGAGACATCCATTTTTGATATTCATCACGCGAAGATAAATTTATGCAAGGAATTTTTTTTAACGATTTCTTTGTTCTGCTGATGTTTTGCGCCTTACAACATGTTTTCAGAGCCTCACAGACTCTTGAATGGCAATTACTGGGACCATAACTAGTCATCTCGTCTGGGATTGGCTAATAGAAGATTGAACTGAGCCATGATACGCTTAAGTGTGCAACGTGTTTGAATTTTTATTTTCAATGATCATCTGCAATCCTCAATAGTCTTGTTTTTTTAATTTTCAAACCACAGATGGGTACAACATCCTATATTATATCCTAAACTAAAGATATCGACTCAGGAAATTACAAAATGTCAATCTCAGTCACAATAGTCAATTTAATGATTCTAGCAAAAAGAATGTAAAAGTGGTTGTTGATTATCAATGAAGTAAACTTTCATTAATATTTCTGTAAATATACTTATTAATTCATTTAGTTTATTATGTTTGAAATCGAAAATGAGAATTTTGGATTCAGTTATACCAATGATATCTGAAAATACATATCAAGACCTGTGCCTTACCATATACTACTTAACGTACCGTATGTAACATAAAATCATTCCAGAAATTGAGAAAAATGGTTTGCAATTTATATAAAGTAAAAAAAAAAAAAAATTTATTAAAAAAATATTATGAACTGGATAGAGCTTTTGAAATTTTAGTCTATTTTAATAGTTATGAAATGAATTTTGAGATTTGAAAGTGATTGCGAAATCTTCAAGTTCAACTTGGATAATCAACATGGCTGCTGTGTATTAAGGTGTTGATGTTTATGAAGTGGACAAGTTGGATCGAGCTTGTTGTAAATGACTGCTGGAGTGTGTATAGAGTGGACTGAATGAATTGAATTATGTTTGTTTTATTTTTTGTTTGATGTTTAAATGTTTAAAAAGTGAAGGGTTTGAAGTGAATACAAAAATGAGCCAATTGTGCTTTTAATTTTTTTGTTTGTATAAAATTGCATGATTACAGACTAGTGTTTGTAAAACTAATTGATTTTTTATGTTTATGATAGAAAATTTTAAACTGAGTTGTAAATAGCAAACCAAGTGGTAGTTATCGTTGGTAAACACCACTTATATGTTGTATTTCCTTGTCATTTTTCTAATTCAGTAGCATTTGATTACTACAGTTACAATCTGTAATTATATAATGCAAGTAATTAACATAATTTTGTAATTTTTATAATGAATTTGATTTTTTATTGCACATATTTTTACTTGATTGATTGAAAAATGAAATATGGGACCAAATTATTTGTTTAAGATGAAATTATAATGGAAATAAAGCTTTTTTTTTAAAAAAAAAATTGTCTAGAAGTTGTCACTGGAATTCAGACATGTCTGCAATTTACTGCTTAGTATTCAGAAATTAATGATTAGCATCTTTAATAGTTGTCACCACCATTTCCTGTACGTTCAATAGTAGATGATAATGTGATATATTTATTAATGAAATTGTGTTGCAATGACTTGTTAAACCACACTGTTTGTCCCTACCCCTCCCAGTGTTGATGAGGACGAAAATAAGTTGAATGAAAATTCCAAAGTTGATAGTAATAACCTGCGGAATGACCATCAGACTCGAGGATCCAGTTATCAATGCTGGCTGTAAAATATCTTTTGCAATCTGACAGCAGATTGTTTCAGATTTCCTTCTCAGGCGACCATTAGGCGCCTTTTTAACCACCTTTTTGAGTCATAGTGAAATAATACTCGTGCCATAAGCATAGGCGGAGATATGAATGTCAAACACATTTTAATGCGGTTTTGGTTTAAAGATTAATGGCGACACTGATACGAAAATAAAATAATTAAGCGTATAAGGTTTCTTTAGAAAAGTGGACATTTCAGGTCAACGTTTACTGTGACCATTTCATTTTTAATTAAAATGACGCCAGTTTTCCAATATTTTAATTCTTTTTTCCAAGAATGGATACTGCTTCGTCCAGAAATGGAATTAGAAACTTAAGAATGGCGCGAAAATATTTATAAGCGTCGTAGAATTTCTAGTTAAACAAATTTCCACCTAGATGTCACTTAATACCGCTCAGTGTTGCCAAACTTTAAAAAAAACCGGAAGCAAGACTGAGAGCGAACGCCAACGAACCACCAACTTAGAATCGAAGCATTTTGTCAAGTATGTCATGGTGCTATTAGAGCAAATCAATAAATCTCATCAACCGACGGCTTTTTAACGGCTTCGCTTTCTATTTACGGTAAACAAATTTTGGGTAAGTGTGTAAACGATGTTAAATGTTGTGTAAAGTGCAATGTAAGTATGCCATCTTTAAGAAAAAGAACTTTGAACTAATGAGTCATTAATAAGTGATTTTGATATGGAAATATCAAATGTATATATATTTTAATATTTATAATCAACATAGATAAAAATGTAGAATTTACTTATCTCGCAGATATACATCAATTATTTAATTATTTTATAATTAAATCACAACCGAAACTTTAAATTTTTTTTTTACTTCCATATCTTTTTTAACAGTTGCAGAATTTACATTCCTTTATTACATAAACGGTTTATGTAATTGTGCGAGCATTTTAATTAATTTCATAATTGAGCCCAAAATTGTATATTGTATAGAATACTCTTTGCAGGCCCTAGCAGGTTGCAATGGATCCAAAATCAGACTTTATGTGTGTGACATGTGGAGCAAAGGCACCAGCTCTTTACAAACAACATTCGCAGGATGTTCTCCGACTCTATCACTGCAAGAAATGCGGAAACATTGTAGACAAATACGTCGAATACGACACAACTATCATTTTCATCGACATCATACTGCAACAACACCAAGCTTACCGTCACATTCTTTTCAATGCCGGATCAAAACCCTTTTGGAAACTTGCAGTCATTCTTTGGCTTTGCGATTCTTACGCTCTCTGGATAAACCAGGAAAAGAAAGACGAAGAAGAGAGTCAAATTCTGAGCCAATTTAAGACTTTCCAATTAGATTGGGACATTTACATCATCGCCTTGATAACGCTGGTGGAACTGGTTGCGTTTGTTATGACAGTTTTACTCATCACCAAATTAAAATGTCGCATTTGGACGCGGGTTTGTCACTCGACTCTGATACACGCGATGATCGTTGGAGGTTGCGGCAAGGTGATGCTAGTGCCTGCTTTAATATGGGGCCAAAGTGGCAGTTACATTTATTTGGGCCTAACATCGTTTTTCGTGTGGCTGAGTTTGGTACATGTGTATCAAGCGGTTTGCGAAGTTCCGCGATTAGTGGCTTTTCTAACCATAACGTTTTCGCAAGGAGTTCAATATTTAATTCGCTGCTTGTTGTTTTCTGTTTACAACACTTATAAATGATAATTTGATTTTTATAAAATCACGCCTGGTTATCAACGTTTTATACCATTTGCGCGAATGTTGCCTGGAATTGACATTTTATAATGCGACCTCCACCCAGAAACGAACTTATTTATCACCTGCAAGTTTAATGACAAAACTCTGGCCTTTACCAGTTGTTTTATATACCTAATTTTTGTTTGTGAGGAAGAAGCATCGAAAATCACATTTAATTTTTTTTATTTGGCACAGATGTGGCTCTAAAATTGATTGTTGGCACATTTCCATGCGAGTAAATTACAGAAAGAGAAATAGACATTAGACAAAACATTGACAGCTTGCAATTCCTGAATAAATTTAACTAATTATAGATAGGGCGGTTTTTGCAAATGTTAAAGTTACGTGTGAAGTGTGTTTATGTTGTATGGAAACACATGTAATCATTAAATCTTGTGCAAGCATTTTATTGGCTCTTTCTCTTTTTTATTGATCAGATACGGTATGCGATGTAAAATGTTCGTTTGGACAATCTTCACATGGTTGATTTTGCTAGAAAATACGCACGTTTCATTATGCTCAACTTGTTCTGATGATTATTTTGAGGATCGGGAATTAGATTTCGATCGAATTTCGAAGGCTGGTGGAAACATAAAAGAACTCGGTACACTCAATGTTTCATCACTTGAAGAATGTGCCAAAAGTTGTTGTACAGAAACGAGTGGTGAGTTTTGAAAATTACATTTTTGGTTTATAACTGAATTTATGTTTTAATATTTTTTTTATTTTTTTTATTAATATAGAACAATGCAACATCATTTCTTACAACAAAAATCGTACAAACTCATGTTCACGTTATTTATGCAAGCCACTCGACCATTGTTTTCTAACCGGAAGTAAGGAGTCTGGAGTAATAGGCAAATTGAAAGAGTCTTCTGCGAACACAACTCAGTCTTCCAATTTAAAGTCAACGGAAATTTCTTTACCAACAACCTCTACTGCATTTTATACGGACCTGAATTCTACATACGTAAAAAAAAATACTGAAAATGGAAATTCAAATGAAACTCTAACAACAGTTGTCAAAAATGTAACTCAAGTTGAATACTCTTCGACCTCCAAGACTGATATTAATCCGGAAACAACCACATACGGTTCAGCCGATACATTTCAAGCCAATTTGTCAACAACTCCAACTGCTGACGATCAAAAGAAAGATGCAGCGTCAACACCACAAGTTTATGTTGGCACGTTTTCTACAAGCGACGGAAGCGTCAATTTCACAACGTCAGCAACAACTGAATTGGGTGAGAGAGAAAATAAGATTATTAATGGAACTGAGCCTAACACGGTCAAGGACGAATATGCAACCACAACGACAGTCAGCGTCGCTGACGAGACGAAATTCATCAACGACACCGATTTGGAAATAATTGATGTAACTGTGAAAACAAAATTGATTATAGCCAATGAAACGGAACCAGAAATACTTAATAGCACGATTAAGGTGAAAGAAGAGGCGTTAAATATATCAGTTACGACGAGTTTGGTGGAAACTAACGAGACCGAAGAGCAAATTCCTGTTGGAGAGTTGAAAAGTGGATCTGATCAGCTCAGGAAAGACATTCATTTAATTGTAGCTTTAGTTATTGGTTTAGTGTTGTTGATAACTGTGTTAGGTTTGGTCGTGAGGAGATTTTACGACGGATGGCAGCGAAGGCATTATCAAAGAATGGATTTTTTGATCGATGGAATGTATAACAGTCCATCTTCTTAAATTATAGAGTTTTCTACATTTTTTTTTGTATAAAAATGGGTGAAATTTGAGTTTATATTAAATGAAAATCGAAATGTGATTATTTAATGTGCTAAAAAGCAATAATTTAGTTATAATTTATTACAGAAAACTTAAAATTATGGGTTTTGTGACTTTTTGATCCAACTTTACTAATTTTTTTTACATCTTTGAAATTTGGTTTTTTTGAAACTTTGCTTTAAATACGCATGCGTAGTGATATTCTTCTTAGTAAAACGCTAAATCTCGAAATGTGTATTGTAAGTGTATATAAAACTTAAGATAAACATATATATAAAAGGTAAACATGTAAATAAAATTTAAAGTTTAAATTTTATATTCATGTTTCCTTTGTACAAATTAAATTTATATTATTAAATTTGTGTTATTGAATAATACAAATTACTTAATGTAAAGTTAAGAGAATTGTTATGTTAAAATTTGTTAAATTTACTACTTCGATTTTTCAAATTATGTGAAATAATTACTTGTATACTTAAATTGTTATTATTACAATTACACTTAAAAAGTGCCCTTAAGAGATTATGTTTATTCAATATATTTTTTTGTTAATTTCAAAACTGTTAATAAATTAATAATTGAAAACTTTAAAAATTGAATCATTGGTTATTCACTTCTACTTCCTGTTGAGTCTAGTCATTAGTTCTTCCTGGCAATTCACATGCCTCTGGGCATTAGGAATAGCAAAGAGAGCGAGGCTAGCGAGGTTTCCGGTTTGTTCACCTGTGGAATGCACTGTAGCAAGACTGAATGAGTGAGGTTGGCCACTGGCCACCGCTAACATCGCGTAATGCCTTTCTGGCAGTGTGACGATCAGTTATGGACACGAGAAAATCTGTGCGAACTGCCAGTTTCCTAGTTGGAATACCTTTTATCTCAGGTTACCTTGAAGGCAGCCTACCTTGGCCCCGTGATAAACATGACGCACCTGAACAGTTTCCCTTGGCTTTTAGCCTGGGTTCTACACTGGGTTGTAATTGGGTTTCAGGTAAGTTTGTTTATTTGTTAATTTTGTTTATCTCGATTTTCTCCTTTATTTTAAAATCTCGTTTAGTTTAGTGTGATGAATTATTCTTTTGAGTCTTTGTAATTGGCTTTTACAAAAGTAGGTCGCTTTATCCTTTTATTTAGGTTAGAATTTCATTGGCCTGTAAATCAGACGGTGATTAGGGTTTTTTGAAATATTCCGATTATTTTTTCATTAGCATATCATAGCATTGTATTATTATCAATTTAAAATTTTTTTTATCACATGTTGCGTTTATGGAATAAAAGACCTTGAAGTGTTGTTTTAAATTAATGATAACGTGATGTAAGAGAAAAGCAGGAAATTTTTATTCAATAATTCTTGTTATAGAAAGTATTTTGAAATATAATTAGAGGAGAATGAGGAAATCGGGCTTTATATTATTCAACAAACAATTGCGTTGAATAGTTTCCTTTTACCTTTCTTATCCTTGACTGAAGGAAAATATTGTTTACCAACGTGTTGCACTTTATTTCAGTTTACGGTGTACTTAGTTTGCTTAAAGAAAAAAAAATACAAGGATATCTGTGAGCTGTAATTAGAGTGCAACAGGTTTCTAATTCTGTAAACACCTTTGCATTTTTAACGTTTGTAAACATGTGTACCACTGTACCAGGATGAGATATCGCGAATTCCTGGTTTTTCCTCATTTTACATTTTATGATTTTGAAATTTTATGGTTTGAAATTTGAAAAATTTGAAATTGAGGTTAAAGCTGTTACACCCTTTACAACTCATCAATTATCGCTATTCATCCGTGAATTCTCGTTATTCACATTTGATGAATAAAATGTGAGAAAAATATTCATTGTGTCTGCTCTGCTACCTTTAGATGTGGGACACTTTGGTCTTGGTCATGCCTTTCCTGCCGTTTCCTGCTTAAGGTCACAGCTATGACTATAGGCTACATACATCATAGCCGTTTTGAAAATTGCCTATTTTGTAGATATGAAACTTCTCCCTGGTTACATCATTTTTAAGTTTGTTAGGAAATTTCTTTTATGATTTCTCAGTGCGATTCAAGGTTTTTTGGATTTTACAACACTGGAAATAGACTTCAAGTCTTTATATTCATGTAAAAGTATAATAAATATTGGCTTGGGTGGCTGGTGTGTTTGGTGCCAAATTTTCAGTCATTCCAGCATAACCTTCAAACAAATAAAAAAGGATTCAAATGAATTCAAAGTAGTTTTGACGTCAATTTAAATTGCTTATCTTCATTGTGTCATCACCCGTAATTCCGAATTGATGTCACATTTTTTGATAGTTATCAACGAACTTTGTCTCGTTACTTTTTTTCTAATAAATCAATTTCAACTTCCTATGAATTTCTGCACGCTTCGAGTATTTTGTGCTTCATTTCCTGGAAGTTATTTCTCTGCGGTTTCTTTGTCAACGTTTTTTTTTTTTTTTTTTTGAAATTTCTCTAAACGACAAAACCAAAACCAAAAACCCTCGTAATCAAAGTAATATTAAATGATGTGAAAGGTTGAAATTGAAAGTAATTTGAGGATGAGTGTGGAAAAAATAATAATAAACCCTTTTCGCAAGTAATTGCGAGCCAATAACCTCGTGCAGGATACGAAGGTGATGAAAGGTGCAAAATGAAAGGTAAGGTCACACTGGGAGCTTGAGAAAATTCTCTCTCGGGTAACCATAATCACCTGACATGCCTTTATATGGACCCCACGTTCTACTCTGAATGAGTGATAACCTTGAATGGAAGCTCCTTTTCCCATATAATTGTGGGAAAGTTTTTCGGTTCCTAGAGTTATAGGTTGTTTATTGCATAATAAGTGGCCGAACCTAAGCATACTGTAGTAAATGTCATGTTTTACCTGATTTCAAAACTGATAAATTTATTTTTTAATTTAAATTTTTAATTTGTTTGAAATTTCAGTGCGCCGATGTCGTTTTTAAGTTTCAACCCGGTGTGGCTAATTTGGGTCCAGATGTATTGTTACGCCTCAATTATAACCCGCCTGTTGGAGTTCCACCTGCTAATTTTACTTTCCGTCCCGGTGATACTAAACACGAAGGCATTTCCATCACTGAAGCGCTTCCAGGAACAGAATACATCTTCCAACTTTATTTTTCGAACCAAACTGTATCAGATGTGCTCACGTGGTCGGACAGAGTGCATACAGGTATAATAACAGTTATTATAAGGTCGATTGCACTGACCGAAGGTTAAATAAATTGTAAAAATTAAAGTTACTTTAAAAAAAATGTTTTTACAACAAATTTAATTATTGTAAATTTTTGTAAATCTGATTACTTCAAAATTTTTATAGAAATGACGTCATTTACTCAGAAAATATTCTGTAATCGGTTTGAATTGCAATCGAATTTTTATTTTATTTTTTGAATTTTTACATTTTTCATGATTTTTTTATTTTTTTATTTTTAGAGCCAGAAGTACCCACAGATTTTTCTCTCTTATCCCGGACAACCAAATCATTACAGCTGAGATGGGATCCACCAATGAGAGGTGGTCTGACTGATTACAGCCTAAGGGTATTACACTTTAAACTTTTGCAAATGTGAACTGACCTGATATTATGAATTTTCATGAAAAGGTTACACCGCTCACTGAACCGTCCAAGACGAGTGTACGAAAATTTCAGATAGAACGAGATAAAGTACCATTTCTATTGAAAGATTTAACTCCAGGAGCAACGTATGAATTAAAATTGTCATCAATGTTTCATGATAAGGAGTCACCAACCTTTATTTCCAAGAATATCACTACAAGTATTTGTAAAACAAAATTAAAAAGAAAGATAGAGTTATTGACTCATGAATTTTACAGAACCTAATTCTCCAGGAAGGTTTATTGTCTGGTTTAGAAATGAAACTACTTTATTGGTGTTATGGCAACCGCCATATCCTGCAGGTGCTGTTCATTTAGTGTATTTTGAGGACTTGATATTGACTTTCATTATTGTAATTAATAGGAGTATTTAATCAGTACAAAGCCAGCATCGAACCGAGAGATGCTGTTAGATCGGAGGTGCTTGTGGAAAAAGACGTTGATCCTCCAGGTCCAGCGCAAGCTGATTTTAATGAATTAATACCCGGAAGAAACTATAATATCACAATTCAAACTGTTAGTAGAGAACAATTTAGTTCAGGAACATCTGCTCAATACAGAACAGGTGCAAATTTCTGTTTGATATTTTTATTTTTGGGTTGGAAATAATTTCAAGGTTGAATTCCAGTGCCATCACCACCAAGAAACATAAGCTTTGATCCGAAGTTAATTACTACTGATGGCTTTACTGTTACGTGGTTACCTCCCAAAATGCCTTGGTAATAAATATATAAATTTTTCAATCTGGTTCGATTGTTTGTTGAGTGTATTGCTCTACTTTAATTTAATAATGTCTTATTGATCACATGTAAATTTCATTAACTCTAATTATTACATCAATTTAATGAATTTTCAAAAAGTCTAGTCCTTTTCAATTATTTAAGAAATATTTGATGGGGATAAGACTTTTTGGACGTATCACTAAAGTAATAATTTTTAAAAAAATGTATCTAATAGTTTTTTCTTTAAATTTATTTCATTATTTCTTTTGTTTTACAGTGAATTTGAACGTTACCACGTATCATTGGGAATACGTTTTAAAACTTTTTCGATAGTTGATCACGATAAGGAGAGAATCGCTACATTTAATGAAGGCCTAGAACCAGGAAGGACGTATGAAATAGTAGTGAAGACTGTCAGTGGGAATGTTGCCAGTTGGCCCACTACTGCAAATGTCACAACAAGTAAATCAGATTATTTTAACCCTTTATTTTTTGTTTTCTTTTTATTTTGTGCCACATACTTCTTTAACTATTAATATTACTTTTAGAACCACTTCCTGTTGCAAATCTGACTGCAACTTCACTTGGAAAGGGAATAATTAAACTGAGTTGGTCACCTAACAATTATAGCATTCATGACTCGTACAAAGTAAGTAATATTTTATTTGCCTTTATAAGAGTTGCTAATTTTAATTTCGATTTTAGGTCTATTATCAAGATGTAGAAGCGTTTAATGAAGATGGAGGATTAGCTGGCACAACTAAAGAACCCTCATTCATATTATCTAGTCTATTGGATGGCCATAATTATTCAATTTCAGTTGTTGCAATTAGTAACCACATTGAAAGTGATGAAGTTGTTATTTACCAAGCAACAAGTAATTTTCTTTTTTTAATTTTATTTTACTAAAATAAATTTTCTTACATTCATCTGTGTTTAGTTCCGGTTTCGCCCATTATCAAGTATTTGGAACCAGTGCGAAATGGGTTGAACATATCATGGAAATCGGATGTTACCAGTCGCCAGGATTCGTTTGAAATTGTTCTTGTTCGAAATGATACTGGTGAAACGTATCATCGCTTAACTAAAGAAGATCGGATACTCATAGATAATTTACACGCTGGTGCTTCGTACGAAGTTAAAGTTTACGCGTTGAGTTACGGTTTAAAGAGCGAATCTCACGCTTTTCATCAAACAGTTTGTAAGTTTGACTGTAATATTTAAATTCTATTTGATATGAGAAGAATATTTACAAATAGATCCAAATCCACCTCAAAACTTAACAATTTTATCCTTTGGCAACGCAACTGTGAGGTTACACTGGAATCCTCCGAGAAACTCACTTTATGATTACTATATTATAAAGTATAGAGGATATGGCTCTTTAAATTCATCATGGATTGAAAAAGGTATTTTATTATTATTGATATTAAATAATTTGTCTCAGATCTGAATCTGAAACAAAATATAATAAAATTTCAGGAATTGTTACCAATACAACTTATGATATGATGGGGCTTTTGCCAGGAAATAAATACACAATTGCTATTTATACAGTTAGTTACAGACTTGAAAGTGCAGATGCTGAAAAAGTCGAATTAGCTTTACGTAAGTAGATGGTTTATTTGTATTGGTTAAACATTTATTTTATTTATTTTTTTATTTTTTTATCTTTTTATTTTAGCTCCACAAGCTGTAGCAGGAGTGAGTGTTGCACTTGATTCATTTAATGTGACTTTTAGTTGGTCGCTTCCAATTGGTTTTGTTGAACAATACGTAATCATATACAGTTCAACTACTAATCCAACAAATTTGACCACCAAAATCATTCCATACAACTTCACCCACACAGACAAAATAAACGCAGTTATTACGAATTTATTTCCGGGGGAATTATATCATTTCCAAATTTACACGGTTAGTCATGGAGCTCGAAGTGAACCATTTCTGACTCAAACTCGAACAAGTAAGGCGAAATGAAAATACAACCTTGATAAAATTTTTCAAATTTTTAAATTATATTCTGAATGCAGAGCCACAAATTTTGTCTGATGTCACAACTGTGATTAATAATTCCGAGGCAAGTTTAACACTTCGATACACACTGACTCCAAACGAAGCAGCAATATTCGATCGTTACCATTTCGAATTAAATGACACTTCAGTTGCACCACAAGAAAAACAGAAAAATGACACTTACAGATCTGTTACATTTACGGGTTTAACTCCTGGCCAACTCTATGACATTACTGTATGGACTGTGAGTGGAAACGTGCAAAGCAATCCAATTAAACGACAAGAGAGATTGTGTAAGATTCAAATATTCAATTTTGTAAAATAATGTAATTAATTTTTTTTAAACGTTTTGTAGATCCAGAAGCAATTTCTGATATGAACGCAACAAGAATAACCGATTCTGAGATTACTTTAGTCTGGAATCCACCTCCAGGAGAACATTCTGGTTACCGAGTTGAATATTTACAACAGGGTGGATTGAAACACAATGAAACATCAATTGAAAAAATAACTTTTGACAACTTAAGGCCACATAAAAACTACACATTCACGGTTACAGTTGTCAGTGGATCAGGCACAGCTCACATTAGAAACAGCATACCATTTTCCAAACATTTTACGACGTTAGAAGCTGGTGAGTGCAATTTTTAGTGATAGGTCAACAATAAATAAACAATATGAAAAATAATTACAGCTCCTGGGAAAGTTCACCTCTTTCGAGCTAAAGAGATTAGACCGAGTGAGATTACCTTGCAATGGGCGCTACCAGATTTTGATCAAAATGGCATATTATTAGGATTTTCAGTTTCTTATAAGAAAAAGGTAAGATTGGAATATTTTATGAAATTAAGGTGTCTTGTATTTTGAATTTATTTTTCTATTAATTTATAGAACACAAAAGTATTTGACAGACAAGAATTTCCATCTGATGCAACCTTCGGGACCATTCATAATTTAATACCCGGGAGCACGTACATTTTTACGATAGAAGCGAAGACTAAAATAGGAAAAGGACCTGCAGTTACGTTAGAAGAAACGATGCCAATATGGCGTAAGAGAAAATATAATCAAAATTTAAAAATTATTAAATTGTACATTTAATTTGTATTTTATTTTATTTAGCACCACCTACTCCAAACTCTCAAATCTTCCCATCTGATGTTGCTCACACTACAACTACAATTCGAGTACGTTTTCGCAAAAGTTATTTTTCGTCTGCTCACGGTGCTGTAGTTGCATACGCAATTATTATTGCTGAAGATGAAGATAAAGATTCGTCGGGATTGGAACTGCCTACTTGGTACGACGTACAGAGTTTTGCCAAATGGCCTCCGTATCAAGTGAACGAACCGTACAATCCGTTTACGAATACAAGTGTTGAGGAATTCGTTATTGGTACCGGTGGGTGCGTGGAAACATCACGTTACTGCAACGGACCATTAAAACCAGGATCAAAGTACAAAGTTAAAATAAGGGCGTTCACAGCCCGAGACAAATTCACAGACACGGTTTATTCTCAAGCAATAACAACCGAAAAAGACAATACTTCAATCATAATAGCTGCTGTTTTGGTGCCCTTGGTGGTGTTGATCGGTGCTATCGTTATTATTATTTTACTGCGACGAAGGAGGAAGACGCCATTTGCCAAAAAGACGAGCAAACGGAATATTGCGGGCAAGGAAGACAGTCTCTCTATTCCGGAGAGCATAATAGATACAAGCAGACCCATCAAGCTCAAAGACTTTCCTGAACATTTTCGTCTCATGTCTGCTGACTCTGATTTCCGATTTTCGGAGGAGTACGAAGAGCTCAAAATGGTTGGTAGGGATTTACCAAGAACAGCTGCCGACGTTCCAGTCAACAGGCCGAAGAATAGGTTTACAAACATTCTTCCATACGATCATTCGCGAGTAAAGTTGCTGCCAACGGACGATGAAGAGGGTTCAGATTACATAAACGCTAACTACGTATCTGTACGTACAGATTTTCGTAATTAATTATTTGGAATTCAAAGTTAGTTAATTAAATTTTAATTAACTTTTAGGGTCACAATTCACCGCGCGAGTTTATCGTCACGCAGGGACCGCTGCACAGCACTCGAGATGACTTTTGGCGAATGGTGTGGGAACAGAATTGCAGGGCAATGGTTATGCTCACTAGATGCATAGAGAAAGGAAGGGTTAGTGCAGTTATTTTATCGTTAACGAACGTTTTAATTTATTGTTTTATTTTTTTTGTTTTAGGAAAAATGTGATCATTACTGGCCGTATGATACTCAACCGACAACTTACGGTGATATTCAAGTGACAATTTTAAATGAATCTCAATACACTGATTGGACCATATCAGAGTTTAAAGTTTGTCGGGTAAGTTTTAATCCGATCGATTGGAGAAAAAAAAATTTTAAGCGGGAAATACCGCAGGGTGATCATTCGAGAGTGGTACGTCATTTTCATTTTACAACATGGCCAGACTTTGGTGTGCCTGATCCACCTCAGTCACTCATTCGATTCGTTCGAACATTCAGAGAGCGCATTCCATCCGATCAAAAACCAATCGTTGCTCATTGCAGGTACATCAACATATTTATTTTGATTTCAACATTGAGTGATTGAAAAAAAATATTTTTTGGATTAAATTAGTGCTGGAGTTGGTCGGTCTGGAACATTCATAGCATTGGATAGGTTACTACAGCAAATTCAGGTCCACGATTACGTCGATATATTTGGAATCGTGTATGAAATGAGAAAAGAGAGAGTATGGATGGTTCAAACTGAGGTTAATTAATAAAAATAATCACAGAATTCATGAATTCTAATTTAATATTTTTAAATAGCAACAATATATTTGCATTCATCAATGCTTACTTTGTGTTCTGGAAGGACGAGAGAATGAAAATCCACCACGCATAGAAGTGCATGAAAACGAAGGATACGAAGGTAAAACAATTTTAATTCTAATTTTAGTGGGCAAAGCTTTATACTACGTGTTAAATATATCTGCTTTTTTCTGCTTTTTATTTATCATTTTCTGTTCTAAGGTGAAAAGAAAAACTCTTTAATGACAAGCTTATGTTTTGTTCCTGCTTTTCGGTGGTGGTGGAATAAACAAGGAAATGCTCTTATCATAAAGCCTAAGCTAAGGGTAAATTTTTTATCCAGGAGTTAGTTTGAATTGTCCGTAAATCGTTTTATTTGCGCTGTATGTATAATTCAATATCACTGCTGTGTTTGTTTACGCGTTGCAAATGTAAATTTAGTTGCACATTGCTTCTTGTTACAGATGACGAAGGCATCGCTGAATCAGGGATGTGATCAAACGGATACGCTGTGAAGATTTTGATCTTGTTTTGTCATTTTGTCACTTTTTATAATAGCAATCATGTTCAATAATTTTTTTTTTAAAAAAAAGAAAAAATCTCATTTAGACAAGACTCAAAAGGTTTGGAGATGTTTATTTTATATGGCTGGTTTTTCAGCTCTGTATTTTGTTTTTACAATAATATACTAAAAGTAACTCGGTACTTAATGTGAATAATAATTTAATAACTATTTTTTAATATGTATTTCTGTGTCCAGATGTTGTATCATTTTCTTTAATTATAAAAGATTTGTATATTTGCCCACTGTTAAACGATTACAAGATTTGGATTTGTTATATATTAAACTTTGACTGTTTCGCATTTTTATTAATTATTTCACTGTATGTTTCACAGGTGAGAACCAAGCTGATTAACAATTTCTTGCGGATTCTGGAAACTGCGAATAACGCCGCCGTCTAATACAATAACTCTGTCGCAATTGAGAACATCGTCTAGTTGAGTTGTTAAAGTGATCAAAGTGCAATCGTGAAAACATTTCCAAGTATTTTCGACAACCGTTTGCTCTAAGGGTGCCGTGGCTTGGTTTAAAACGACCAATCGATTATTTCTTAGACGAGCTCGAGCCAAACTCAGAGCACCGGCCCATTTAGGATGGCTCAGTAAGTCATCTTCGTGTATTTGATCGTGTAGACCGAGAGGTAATTGATGTACGAGATTTGATAAAGTCGATTCGTGCAAGGCTTTCAACACTCTTTCGTCACTGAATTCGAAAAATGGATCTAAGTTGGTCCTGACTGTGCCCGGGAAAAGGGCTGCTGAATCCTTTACGGTAAAAATTAGAAATAATTATTTGTACAGATTAATTTATGTAAAAATCCACCATTGAGACAATTCCGATTTGTGATCTGAGTTGATGTAAGCCAATGGTATTGATATCAACTCCATCTATGAAAGCATTACCAGCAATGGGTTCTATCAAACAGAACAAAGCTTCTATGATGGCATTAGTCTCCATTAAGGTGCCAACTACGCCAATCTGTATACAATTTGTATTATTTCGGTTACATTAACTGAAACTCTTTATACCTTTTCTCCTGGTAAAATTTCACAAGTGATACCTCTCAGCAAAAGATCTAGTTTGTCATGCTGGCATGATACGTAGGCTTTGAAAGAAATACTTCCAAGTGATGGCCACATAAGAGTAACTGGTGTGGATATTGTCCACGGTGGCTAAATTAAAGCGTAGTTTAAGTTTATGAATCTTTTTTTTCTATTTGTCAGTACCTCTCTTGGTAAGTGACAACAGATCTGTATATTTGATAAACTTTCACTTGTTGCGTCTACAGCAGATACAGATGTGATTAACTCTTGTAACAAATCTTCTAACTAATTGTAAATATAGAAAATATCTATTTATTTATCAAAGTGTAATCAAAATATGAAAATTTACCTTCCAAGTGCAAATGATTGCAATTCCAAATGCAGCTGGACTTTCCTCAGTAAATATGCATGCAAGAGCAACAAAAAGTAAGAAGAGGATCACTAATACTTTAGTTCTTACCAACAACCACCTATTTAAATACAAATATATAACTATAATTATTCAATCATTTATCTGGGTTTTACCTATCAATAATAGCAGATGTAAAGCTATAAGTATTAGTAGAATCCAAATATGATTCCATGTTCCTCAGGCATTCTTTTTCTCTCTTGAATGCTCTTACAGTTGTTAAACCTTCAATGGTTTCATCAATTAAAGTCAAGATAGGAGTCCAAGAGTGATGTTCTAGTTTTATTGTGCAGTACTGCATTCTATTGAAAAATCCCTGTAAAATAGTTTTAGAGAGAGATTGATTGTATTTGCAGTTAATTTGTTTACTCACCAGCAAATAGCCATAAACAATGAATAAGAGTAAGGCAAAGAGACATGATATTGGTTGTAAAATAATTATAATTGTTAAGAGGGCAAATATGACACTGCAGAGTGTCATTGTTTGGGTTATTGAAATTGGAAAAATGCATTCAGTAATTTTTAAATGTGAGAGTATATTTTGGATGTAATTCCAGTGAATGGACAAGTCTTCGATGGTTTTCAAGGATAATTGAAATGTGGTGGTCAAAACAGCATTTGTTAATGAAATTGACGATGTTTCCACCATGTTATAAATAACGAATTGGTTGATGTAAAACACAACCACTGTAAAATAATATTTCCATGTAAATTGTATTTGGTTAAAAGTACAAAATAAAAAACTTACAGCAAAATAATGTTGTAAGAATATAGAGCAGACTGGTAAAATGGTAATCTGATTTTATAATTGGCAAACCAGTAACATCAAGCCAAGATTGCAATGCAAAAAAAGAAACTATGAACAAAATAATAGCAATTCCAATTAAGACAAACCACAGAGACCAGTTCCACACACCGCCAGACT
The DNA here is from genome assembly GCA_034700445.1 of Stenotaenia linearis. NCBI lineage: Eukaryota > Metazoa > Arthropoda > Chilopoda > Geophilomorpha > Geophilidae > Stenotaenia > Stenotaenia linearis. The sequence goes on along the minus strand of JAQIXT010000023.1, from coordinate 38,702 downwards.
TCATGTAAAACTTAATGCAGTCCCTCTAAGGAAAGAATATTTAGTAAGTTTACAATTTCCGAGCAAACTGAACTTCACCATTTTTTTTGAATATTTCCAGTTTTGAATTTTAGCTGGCACTGATTTCTCCAGAGAATTAGTTGATTCAACAGTTACGGCATCACTGGAATGTGTGATCTCTTCATCTTCATCGATAAGATCACAGCAATCACCATAAGATCCAAAACATGCAATAAATCCTTTATGCATAACTACAACCACGTCCGCGACTTTTATAAACGGTAAGCGATTGGAAATTAATATTCTTGTCTGCAATCATTAAAATCAATTCAGCTCATGCATTCTTTTCATCTACCACTTGCAGTATTACTTTGCCTTTTAATATTCCTTCAGGCCCAATTACATTATCGAATATCTGATTGGCAAGTGTCTCGTCTAAGTTGGAAATGAAATTTTCCATTAGGTATATGTCAGCACTGCAGTAAGCAGCTCTTGCAACGCAAATCAGTTGTTTTTGTTGTTTGGTTAACGGTTCTCCCTTCAAAATGCAAATTCGTTGTTTGGCTTTACAAGGTCAAAACTGAATTACTCACAAAAGTTCCCACAAATGTTAAATCTCCCAAAGACGTTGTCTTTATTAAAGAAGACAACTGACATGATTGAACAATCGAATCATACAAGAAATCGTTGGGCAGATGACCAAACAGAATGTTTTCTTTTATACTGCCGTTATAGATCCACGGTTCTCTGGGAACATAAGCAAATCTTCCCTAAAGCAATAAAAATATAAAGAATGAAACTTTGACGCAATTGTTTTTGTTAGCAGTACCTGGACAGACAATCTTCCTCTGATCTTTTCAGTCTCACCTAAGAAAGTTGATAATAAAGAACTTTTGCCTGAACTCGGCGGGCCAGTGATTATCACAAGTTGGCCTTGTTTAATCTGAATATTAATATCTTTCAAAACTGGGGGTTGAGAAGGACTCCACGCAAAACGACCACTTCTGATTAATATTACGGAATCTAAATTTCCAGAAATAAAAACAACACCTGTTGACACAAAAATTAATAATTATTGAAAATACCATCTTTATCCTCATGGGATATTAGAAAATTTTCATCTAACTCTTCAATCTGCATAAAATTATTGAAGTCGACAACAGATGAAATAACCTAAAATAGTAAACATTATTGAGAGCAAAGTAATTTTACTAATACGCACGCTGTATATAATGTATAAATAGTGAGGCACTTTGTCCAAAATAGATGATAGGATATTAATAACAATAAAAGCAATTAAAACTTGTTCGGACGAGATATGACGAGGTAGAATTGTTGTATAGTAGGTTAACATTACAGCTACTTGTACCTTACAGAAGACATTTTTAAATTAAATTTTACAATATAGGAGGAAATACTTACAACGAAAGGCATTGAAAATGTAATCCACATTTGCAGATTTGACCAATAAAAAAGATGATGAGAATAAGACATTTCTGCCAATCTTTCTCCTTCAACTAACTTCATAAAGGGAACTTCCCAAGCCAACAATTTTAAGCACTGAAGCAAAGAAGTGTACAATAACCTACAGACAGCTATTAATTTGCTTTTACCTTAAGTCCTTTGAAAATCTTTTTCATCAACTGTGCGCTTTTGAGTTGATCCACTGGTGTGTGAGTTTCTTTGTAGAATTTTCTCGATTTGTGTTCAACCAGAGAAATCACCACCAATATAACGACTATCACTCCCGCGCACACAACAGTGATGTTGCCGATAAGCGAGGACAGAAAGTAGAGTGCAAGTGTTATTTGAAAAGGAATTGATAATATGATTGGCAGAATTTGGACGAAGTTTTTAATATGATTCGCGTCTCTTGTTACCATTTTCGTTATATCTTTACTTGGAATATTATGAATACTAAGTGCAAAACTTCTTAATATCTATTTTTAAAAAAATTATTTTCGTAATTTTTTGAAATTATTATTTCAGTTTTCTTACTTTTTCGTACACAGTTGTTATGAAAACCCCTCTGGTCCTTATACTCGCTATGGTTGCAATATGTTTAGAATGATTGTCCAGGAAACATTGTATTAAACTATTGATAAACATGACGCTCACTACTACGTATGCGCACCAACAACCAGGAGTATCCAAAATTAGCTGAAAGAGAAAACTTTGAAGAAAAAAAATTGATTTTAATACTCTAAACTAGTATTAATTCGTAATGCATACCTTAGAAGCAGCGGATTTACCCACAGCATGCAGTCGCTGATGATGCGTATTATAAAAGAAAGAAGAAAATCAAATCCAAGAAGTCTGACTACGACAGCGGTAATAGGGAGATTCCAAGGTCTAATTCCTTTCAGTTCGTAGTGAATGTAATTCTGCTGTCGTTTCCATTCGAATATTGTTTTGACCAAATTTTTAGATTTAAATCTAATATGGTGTAAATTAGTTTTTGGTGGAAAAGTTACTGTTAATACTTACTTAAGTACTTGTGAGTAGTGAAAACTATAAACAACGTTTAATTTTGCTCTGATGTAATGCAATTTATCCTGCCAATTAAGGATTGATTTTACTTGAAGAAAATTTGTTGTTTCTCTTTGAAAAATGTAACTGAAAAAGTAAAATAGTAAAATAGTTTACTTACAGAATTAAATTTAAATTTAAAAGTTACTTATTTAACCAGCTGAAAAACAGTTTCGACAGCATCGAGGCTTCGTACTCCGGAGTTTTAAACTGTAAATGAAAGTGAGATTCACGGCATAGCACGTTGTAATGCTAGTAAGCCTACCTGATGTTTGATTGCAGCGTTAATGCAAGGATAAGCGTCGGGGAAAAGTGATAAAACAAATTCACCAACAACTAATGGAAAGCTAATTAGGTTAACAATAATTATGGTTACTTGAGTATTGGTGTACGTCTGAAAATTAAAACGTTTTCATTCCCCGAAAGCATCGAAAGTACGAGATATTTACGTTTGATTTTACATCTTTAATCGACACGATATATGCTATTAAACAACTTATTGTTTCAATTAACCAGAAAAATCCAAGAATTAAAGATGTTCTTTGTCCATGACTTCTATTAAAATTAACTATAAAAGCTGTTAAAAGCTGAAAAACAAATATATTTACATTAATACTGTAATTTTGATTTTACCGTTTTTACCATTGTGAAAAAAACAAAAACTTGTTCGCTTAAATCAATGAAATCGGAAAACGCAGATAAACGTACGACGCAGCATACAACAATCATCCCATTCAATACCTATTTATAGAAACTTATTAATATCACGTATTAAAGTACGTATAATATATCAAAAAAGCCTGATGGTTCTTCTTAACTATTTATAGAAATTGATTTAAGAAAGACCAAACTTTTCGGACAGAACACTATTTGAATCAAAACTTACCAACTTCATGCCCGTTAATCCTGTCCAGGGAATGTAATTGATTCTATTTCTCCATGAATAATAAATTTCAAGAGGCGTTAAAACCCACAGTACGGCGCAAGGCACCCAATTGGTGAGGGAGAAATTGTAACATTTGTCTACGGAAGTGGCATTCGCTTCAAATATCATTTTAGTATTCATTGAAATTTAAAGAAACTTAGATACGATGCATTGAAGTCGCATTTCCACGTAAACATTTCACCATCTATTTCGTGATGGTCATGTGCGAGACTGTGGTCAGGTAAGCATCTGTTGTGCAGCTGCAGTAACTTGTTAATGAAAAAACGAAGTAACGCGGTTATTTTCACTGAAAATGTTTCTCAAAAAAAATCTTTTCAATAAAATACAAAACTCATTATAATATTTAACAATGTTAACAAACGTGCAAGATTATTGTTATTTAATGATTCGTCCGTTGAAGTAAAGATGGGAGAAGTTAAAAATAAGAGCACATTAGAATTTTTTTGCAATTCACCTTTCTGGGTAATTTTTTCTTGTCACATATCTTAGTTTACTTATCTGTTTGTCTGTGCAGGATTCGGAATTAAGTTGGAAGTCGGAAACACCTGATTTCACAGCATGTTTTCACAAAACAGCTTTGGTTTGGCTACCATGTATTTTCTTGTGGGTGACTATGCCGTTAGAGATTTATTACATTCGGACAACTGTACCAAGAGTAATACCGTGGAGTACACCTAATTACATGAAACTAGTGACTACGACTATAATTATTTTCAAATCAATGTTAAAACGTTGGAAATTTACAGATAGCCGCAGTATTTTTAGTGGTTTTTACATTCTTAGATTTGGTAGGCCAAATCATAATTTTTGCTACAATTATGGCAGTTGAGATTTACTCTTCTGGAATTAAGTTTTTATCAATGGTAAAAAAAAGGATATTTTTAGATTATATTTTGTAACACCAATTTATTTTTATTTACCAATTTATCAAATAATTAGATAGCAGTTTTAACCTTGATTATTGCTGAACGGAAGAAAGGTATGAACACAACAGGAATACTTTACATCTTTTGGCTTCTTCAGTTCCTTTGTAACCTTATCACGTATCGGTCACTAATTCTATCTAGATTGGTAATGTACAACATTATAACATTATAATAATTTATGTTAATGAGTTGAGCTTAATAGGTTGTACCATTCATGTCGTACTCAATGTTTATGATTTGTTTTCCACTTGTGATGATTGAATTAGTCTATTCATCCTTAACTGAAAAAAGCGATTTTGATGAACAAAAGAGCAAACACACAGTAAAATAAACTGGATGAATTTCAATAACCTTTAAAACTTGAACTGTATTTAATAGGTTCCTTGTCCAGAAGGAAACGCTTCTTTCTTTTCTAGAATTGTCTTTTCTTGGGCCAATGGGTGAATTATATCGATTTTTAATAATTCATTTGATTTTTTAACTTTCTATTTAATAGATTGATTATTAAAGGTTATAAAAGACCTTTATTACTACAGGATTTGTGGGCTTTGGAAAACGATAATCAGGCTGGTCACATTTCTACCCGGTTTGGAGATAAATGGGACAAAGAACGGGCTGCGAAGTAAAGGAAAAAATTAAAATATTTCCTAAATATTTTAGGAAATTGATGAAATGTAATATAGGGGAAACGATTCGTCGATTTTAAAGAGCATATTCAAAGCTTTTGGTTGGGACTTTTGTACTGCTGCGATGTTGAAGTTAATCAGTGATATGTTGGTGTTTGCAAATCCGGTTTTGCTCAAGTATGTACATCGCAATACTCATTTACAAAATTTCATGTGAACTTATTATTAGAAAAATGATCGAGTTTGTAACATCCAGTGAACCAACTTGGCACGGCTATTACTACGCTGGCGTGATGTTTACAGCATCAATGGTACAGTCGATTTTTCTAAGTCAACATAATCACAAATCTCAGTATTTTGGAACTAGAGTTAAAACAGCTTTGATGCTTATTATTTACAGCAAGGTCGGTAAAAATAATTACCAATTTTGAAAGTAAAGTTTAAATATTGTCATTTCTTTGTAGGCACTTCGCATAACGACTGCAGTTAAAAAGCGGATGCCATTGGGGGAAATTGTTAATTTGATGGCCGTCGACTCTCAGAATATAGTTGACATGTTAACTGAATTGGCTTTTTATTGGTCAGGACCGTTTCAAATATTTGGAGCAATCTACATGTTGTGGAAAATGTTAGGGGTAGCAGCTTTTGCTGGAGTGGTTGTGATGTTAATTGTAATACCAATTAACACTGCCATAGCAAGTGTGATCAAAAGCCTACAAGTAATAACTATTGTTTCTGTATCATCAGCAATGAGTTTGCATTGTGTTAATACAGGGAAAGATGATGAGGAGTAGAGATAAAAGACTTAAAACAATGAACGAAGTCCTGAGTGGGATAAAAGTGCTAAAATTGTATGCGTGGGAAATGTCATTTTATCGACTCGTGCAGCAAATTCGTCGTGAAGAATTAAAAGATATTATAAAGATAGCGTTCGTTAAAGCTACAGTTCTCTTTCTGTTTCAAGTCACACCAATTCTGGTACAATTCTTAATATTTTCTACTCTGAATTTATAATACAGTAATGTTATTTCATTTCAGGTATCTTTGGCCACACTAGGATCATACGTCATTATGAAACCAACCCATGTGTTGGATCCTACCAAGGTATTTGTGTCCTTATCACTTTTACACTTACTCAGAGCTCCGTTGAATAGTCTCCCAACACTTATAACCATGGTAGTTCAGGTGAGGCGTCGAGTTCTTGATCCATTCAGAGTATTATAGCAATTTTTTATTATTATTGAAGTCCTCAGTTTCATTTCGCCGAATTCAGGAGTTTATGAATGCTGATGAAATTGATCCTAAAGGTGTGGATCACATAAGCATGGAGGATATAGTTGTTTACATAAAAGATGGCACGTTTTCGTGGGGACCAGAAGAACCTCAAGTGATTTCTGACATTTGTTTACAAGTGAGAACTGGAGAATTGGTTCTGATTGTGGGTTCAGTTGGTGCCGGAAAGTCGACCTTGCTTGTTTCAATTCTTGGAGAAACGAGGAAAATTAATGGTGTGGTGAATACTACTGTAAGTTTAATTTTTAGTTACAGTCAATTTAATTTTTGGATGTTGGAAAGTAATTTTTTTTTTGATTTTGTGGCTAGGGCTCAGTGTCTTACGTTTCGCAGCAAGCTTGGATTAAAAACACCACATTGAGAAAAAATATTCTTTTTGGGAAAAAATTGAATCTTCCGCTTTATGATGAAGTTATACACGCTTGTGCATTGTCGACTGATTTAGAATTATTACCTGGAAGAGATTATACAGAAATAGGAGAAAAGGTATCGTTTACAATCACACTTTAAAACAAATTATTTTAAACAAAAATTACTATGTTGATATTGTGGTGTCTTTAAGTACGCATTGAGAAAAATTCCATAATATTTTGATCAATGTAAGGAAAATTTTGAAGTTGAAACCTTCAATAACTTTTCAACAACTCTTGGAAGAGCAAGCTTCTTAGGAGCGCGAGAATCTTCGATGCACGTGCATCTCAGAAGCGCGAGCATCTACAGAGAGTGAGCATTTCAGACGCGCGTGCATCAATAAAGAGCCATGCATCTCCGAAGAGCAAAGCATCTTCGGAGCGTGAGCATTGTTGAAGCGCGTGCATCTCAGGAGCGCGAGTACTTAAGAGCGCGAGCGTCTCTGAAAAACACATCTTCGGAGCTTGAACATCTTCCGAGCGCGTGCATCTCGGAAACTCGAGCCTCTCAGAAGAGCGAGTAATTAAGAGCGCGAGCATCTCAGGAGCCCTCATCGCAGGAGCGCGACGAGTGCAACAATCTTCGGAGCGCGTGCATCTCAGGAAATCGAGCATCTCAAAAGCGCACATCTTCGGAGCGAGAACATCTTCGGAGAGCGAGCATCAGAATTGAGAGATTTTTACATGAAACAAATTACACACTAAATGATTTTCATTTTGCATTAAAATCGATTAAAATTTAATTCTGCTCAAAACAGAAATTAGTAGTTTGTTTAATTCAGTTCTACGGAGATCTTTTTTATCTTTTTATTTTCATAATTTCCTAATTTCTAGGGTGTAAATTTAAGCGGTGGCCAAAAGCAGAGAGTGAGTTTAGCGAGGGCAGTTTACAGTGATGCAGATATCTATCTCTTGGACGATCCATTGAGTGCTGTTGATTCGCACGTAGGCAAACACATTATAGATCACATAATAGGACCAAAAGGAATACTCAGGAAGAAAGTATTTAAGTAATAAGGAATTAAACAACACATTTAAACTAATAATAATTACGCAGACACGAATTCTGGCCACACACAATTTAGCCTGTCTTCCATACGCAGACCAAATAATCGTTTTAAATCAAGGCCGGATCTCTGAAACGGGGACATTCAAAGACCTTATAAGAAACAAAGGGGCATTTTCAGAGTACCTCAAAATGTATCTGAAAACAAAAGTCGTATTGGATGAATTGGAATCGCAAAGTAAGAATTTTTACAACTTAATCCTCAGAACTTTGAATCCAAATTCGTTTAGATTTAAAAGAAAAAAGCGCCATTTTAGGTGAAATAAAAGATACAGAATTGAAAAGGTAACAACAGCGTAACTGTTTAACACACGATACATAATTTGGTTTTTACAGGGAATTACTCGTTAAATTGAGTCAGTCTATCGAACGAACGAAAAATAAATTGAAGGCTTTTTTCACGCCCTCTCTATCTTCGTCTGCCGACACCAGCAGTTCCGACATCATCGTTTCGGCCCACACCGACGAGTCAGTTAAATCTAGACGAAAAGGTTTAGTCAAAAGAACGAGGAGCAAAGAGTCCGTGCAATCGTTTCCTTCAAGTGTGAAGGAAGTTTTCTCAGGAAGCAGCACAAGCGTGCGCAAAAGCGAAAGCAGTGATCAACCAATCGTCGCTGGCAGAAAAGATTGTTTGGCATGTTCATCTGCTGGTCAGATCATAGTCAGCTCCAAACTAGATTTCGCACAAAAAATGCCAACATCGAGCAGCTCGCCACTGTTGAGACGACCTGTCAGTCCTTACGGACGGAAAATGATGAGTCAAAGCGAGTTGGAAAGTCGGAGTAAATTAATAACCGAAGAATTGCCAGAAACCGGTGTTGTCAGTTGGGATGTTTACACTTACTATATAGGTTCCATGGGCATTGGATTGGGAATTTTTGTTATTGTGTTTTGTTTTCTGTCTGAGGCATGCATTCTGGGTGCAAATATATGGCTAACGAAATGGAGCAGCGATCCACCACTTCCTGATGGCACCCAGGACATTACTTTGAGGAATTACAGGCTCAAAACATATGCGCTTTTAGGATTGGGACAAAGTAGGCGGTGATTTATCAATTTAGTAAGTAGATTAATTGTCACAATTCTTTCTTTCTTTATCTAAGCATTATTTATGCTGTTTGGAGCAATTCTTGTTACTTGGGGAACATTGCGAGCATCTAGAATCCTGCACGACCAAATGTTGCTTAGTGTATTGCATTCTCCAATGGAATTTTTCGACCAAACTCCATTGGGTCGTTTGATGAATCGGTTTTCAAAGGATATGGAAATTGCAGATGAGACTGTACCACGTCCAATTCGACCCTTGATTACTCACATCATGCATGTTATTGCCACTGTTTACATTATTACCAACAACACACCTGCTTTTAGTCTGATAGTTCCTCCGCTAACAATACTTTATTACTTCATTCAGGTATTTGTTATCCTAATTCAAAATTAATTTGAAAAATCTCGCATTTCCTCTGCAGAAAGTTTATCTCTGTACATCCAGACAGTTGAAAAGACTAGAAGCAATTAGTAGGTCTCCTATATTTGCCCAATTTTCTGAGACTGTAACTGGATTAGCTACAATAAGAGCTTTTAAAAAGGAAAGCGAATTTATAAAACAGACTGAAGAAGCTATAGATATTAATCAGATATTGACGTACCCAAGAATTGCTGTTAAGAGGTCTTGTGAAGAAGTTGTAGTCTTTTAATTTTATAAATTTTAGGATATTTTGATTGCAGATGGTTGGCATTGCGTTTGGATTTTATTGGACAGATCGTGGTGTTCAGTACTGGTGCATTTGCTGCTTATAACAGAGAAATAATTCCTCCAGGAATAGTAGGACTTACTATTAGTTATGCCGTTCAAGTAACTCATTTGCTCAGTGTGTTGGTGAGAATGGCTGGAGATTTGGAAAATAGCATTGTGTCAGTTGAAAGAATTAAAGAGTACACTCACCTACAACAAGAAGTAAATTTATCTTAGAATTTTGATTTTGTACATTTTTTTAAGTTGTGGTTTTCTATTGTAGAGTGAATGGGAAATTGAAAGCACGAAACCAGCTAGAGACTGGCCATCAATAGGAAACATCGATTTCATTGATTTTTCACTGAGATATCGACAAGACTTGGAATTCGCTCTTAGGGATATTAATATTTCAGTTTTTGGTGGAGAAAAGGTGATTTTTTTAGAAGTGAAATTCCATTTTTATGGATCTAAACGTATTTTCCTTTTAAAGATTGGATTGATTGGACGAACTGGTTCCGGAAAATCATCATTAACCCTTGCACTTTTCCGAGTTCTTGAGGGCAATGCCGGATCAATTGTAATTGATGGCATAGACATTGCTTCTTTAGGACTTCACGACCTGAGATCAAAATTGACAATAATTCCCCAGGTTTAAGCTCTTATTTATTGTAGCGCTTTCACTAAGAACTATTTACACCCAGGAACCAATTTTATTTTCCGGTACTTTGCGCCTCAATCTTGATCCTCTTAACGAGCACACTGATTTAGAAATCATGGAAGTTCTTCGTCAAGCAAATCTCATTGAATTTGTTGCAGCTTGGGATAAAGGAGTTGAGTTTGTTATAACCGAAGGTGGAGAAAATTTGAGGCGAGTCGTAATTTTAAGAATAAAACATTTACTAAAGATTTGAATTTGTAGTATCGGTCAAAGACAACTTGTGTGTTTAGCTAGAGCGTTGCTTCGAAAGTCAAAAATACTTGTCTTGGATGAAGCGACTGCCGCCGTTGATTTGGAAACGGATGATCATATACAATCCACCATTAGGCGAGAGTTTGCTGAGTGTACTGTTATAACAATTGCGCACAGACTGAACACAATAATGGACAGCAATAGGTAGAAGGAGTGGATCTTTTAGTAATGGTGGTGTTAACCTTTTGTTGTTCGTTTTAAAAATAGAGTGATAGTTCTTGTCGCTGGTGAGGTTGCTGAATTTGATACACCAGAAACTTTATTAGCTTCCGACTCAATTTTTCGTGATATGGTTCAAGATGCTGGTCTATACACTAATCCAACTCCTGCTCCTACTTGATGCGTGGATTTAATTGTTGGTTTGTTGTGTTTTAAGTTGTTTGTAATTAGTTATTAGTAATAAATATGGTTTACGAATAGTTTCTGTTTGTAACAAAAACTACATCAAACTTAATAACTCAGTTATCAATTCTTGGTGTAAAATTATACTTATCCATTCTTGATTACATAATCGTTTTCATTATAATTTTCAACATATGTTGAAAAGTGAAAAAGAGTAAGTGTATTAATAAAAGACAAAAAAAGGACAGACCATCATAAAACCAGATTTTAAAAAAAAAAGAAAAAAATTCTGGGAAGTGGGAATTTTGTTGCCATTGATTCTGCGTTTTCGCTATAGATGTCAGCCCAAGCCAGGTCTGTTCGACTTCCATTGCGCTGCATTGCGCAACTGCCCTGACCTCTATCTGCTACTTGAGAGTAAATCTTGGTAAAATCTCATTTTTATAATTTCTATTTCATTTAATAAAACAAAGTCTTTTATTACCACGTTTTTCATCAAACTAATGTAAGTGTCACACTCAAATCAATCCTCGAAAAGTATGTTCGATACGCAATATTAAATATGAGTCAGACACAGTCGTGTCTTGTTTTCGAAGTTGACATTATATGACGTCACGAAAAAATTTCCGAATAGGGTTATTGTGATCCCGCGTTTGAATCAGGAAAACAGCAGCAGGAATGGAGTTTGAATTTTCTTGATTTAATATGCCATAAATTTTATTCGCCTTTAACAAAAGTACTTTGATAAGATAATCCATATCATACCGTAAGTAATTGAAATGGTGGTGAAATAGCCAAATCACGCTATATCGATAACAAAACGATTCTTTCACTTGCACTTGCTGTAATGTCGACTTACTTTAGATTACTTTTACGACTTATATCTTAATTCTTAGTGTTGATAGGACTTGTTAAGAGACTAATTGAGTGTAATTACTTTTCAGAACGAAATATTTGTGACTGCGGGAAACCATTGCCATCGGGAAAACCTAATTTGCCATCTTGCCGTAGAGTGCTGCCCAGCCCATTTATTTAAGCTGTAAATATCGTGCAGAAAACAAAGAAGCCATGAATCAAACGCAAGTTCAGTGCATGGGAGGCGACAGTCAAATTCTAATCGGCGCACCACGGGTTTTGATGCCACAGGATCCAGCCGTACAATTACTTCAACATATACAGCAAACACCAATTGTACAAAATCCCGCCACGATATCAAAACCTGCAACTGCACCGCTACCAATTCAATTCAATGATCCGAGGGATATAGCAATGGGCGAAAACTTACTAAAATTGCTACAAAACCCCAAGAACCCTAAGAACCCTACGAAAAAAGTGACAAAGGAGTCACCAAAAAATGGTTAATTCTTTTCTTTAATTTCATTCAAACAAGTTAGTTATTTTTGGTTGTAAAAATAATGAATTTATTTATTACATCAACTATACGAACCTTGTTATTCTGCTCATTGTATCAAATATAATCATCTACTGTGCGCGCACAAGGAGAATGAACCGGCTAGTCGCGTGACTATGCCTTAAATCTACCTAATAATTTATTGGTTAGATTTACGGCATAGTCACGTGACTAGCCGGTTTATTCTCTTACAGTATACAATGCAGTGCGCTTACAGTATGTGATAAATTTTAACTTAATTGTCTATCTTGTGATTTGTTAAAAATTTTTCTTTATTTCAGACGTGCCTATTTCACAAAATATCACCAAAGTTACTAATCTTCGTTACATACCCATGCCTATGCAAGTACCTCAGCGACCAACCGTTGTTTATTCTACTGCAGCCTCAACCCTTCGAAATCCTGGTCAATCACCCCAATATTTATCTCCAACCACCCAAACCATGCAGGGAATCATTGTTCCATCGCAGATACAACGAGTGACCCTTCCACAGTCGTCCAACATTGCAACCGCACAGCTGCAGCGAGTGAATGCACCAACGCCAATGCTTTTCCCACGACCAAATGCACCAAGGCCCGTACTAATGACTCGAGTAAACCCGCCAACGAGTATACTGATGCCGCAGACCAACATTCAAAACTTTCAAAACACCGCACAGTTGCCGATGAATGTCCAGGTACCAATTCAATTTGTCCAGTATAAACACCCTGCCAAAACTATCACCACCCCTTCTTACTCTAACGTGCCCCGGATGTGTCCTGCTAAAATTCCGTCACCAAATATCGTTCCAACAAAGTTTCCACTACAAAATACTCCGGCGGTTGTCGCACAGAACAAATTTAATAATCCTTTCATATTACGACCGAACACTTCGACTGTTGTTACACACAGCAACAAACGATTCAGCCCTTATTTCTTCAAGCAAACAGCTGCTACACAGGATATAGTTCAATCACTGCCAGAGAACAACGTAATGCCTCATTTAAGACAGCTACTGACATATTCAGCGGTGGAAAACAAAGAGTTAGCGGATGATCCGATCGGGTTGCTAGTGCCGGAAGTCCAGATAGTCGAAGACGAATCGCAACAAGTGACCATTCCTCAATGGTCGCCAGTCAAAACAAACTCGAAGAGGAAATGTGATCAAACCCCAACTGAGCGTGCGAAGAAAAAACCGAAGACCGGTTCGGAAAATAGCGTTGAAATGAAAGAAGCGGTTATTGTTTTGGATAAACTCAACATGAGTTTGATCAAGAATGGTTCTATTAATGTGAAAAAAGTCAATAGATCAAAATTATTCCTGCCCAGAAAGAAAATACAGATGAAGAAAGAGCCAAAAGATACAAAAGATTCAAAAGATTCAAAAGAAGATGTGTCGCCTGAAATTGTTTTTGAAAAATTTGTACAGAAAACCGAAAATCATACTTTGACTTTGCCAACAGTTCCCCCAACTGTAATGCCCCAACAAACGGGACAGAAGATGAAGTGTTTGGTGTATAAATCGATCAATTTTACACACGTTATTCCGTTGCAAGATGTGATTAGTATTCCCAATGAATTATTAGAAGATTTAGAAAGCTTGAGTCCGTCGCCTTGTCAACAGTTGGAAGATTTATTAAATCTCGTTTCGGCTACGACCGATGATAGCGACGTCGAGCCGGAGTTCGAAGCGATGGATTTGAACACGACTACGTCGGTGAGTCTGAATTCAGAGGCGTTGGATAAACTTGCTTCGAAGTACAAAGCAATGCGGAAAGCAACAAAGGATTTGAAAGTGAACAAATTACGTGACAAATTAATGACTGCGTTAGCAACATCCGATAGATTGAAGTCATAAATTTTTTTTCTTTTTTGTTTATCTTTTTTTGTTATACATTTTTGTTGTCTTAGTATTCGAATTTTAGGAATTACGTATTTTCTTTTTCATTTGTTTCATAGAATACAAAAAAATTAATTTAGAATTGAATTATCTCCACACATCATGGTATTTTCAGTTTTTCATTTAAAAAAAGAAAAAAGATAGTTTTTTCTTGTGTCGGATTTCAAAGACTTCATCGTATTGAAAACAATGCAGTCAGTGAAGGATTTGTTACTTCCAACTCATTTATATTTGTTATACTGAAAGTGTATTCATTGTAATTTAATAATTTCAAATTTTTTAACATTGTAAAAAATTCAATTAAAATTTTTTTCCTGAGGAAATTGTTTGCATAACTTAACCATAGAAGGATAAGAGGTGGATTAGATACAGTGTTAACGTAAATAGCCAAGTTTTGTAGTTTTTTGGATGGGATAATGTCACTTGGTGCATTGGATATCACTACAGGTCGAGCCTCGTTATTACGAACTCGCTTATTGCGAATTCCTCGTTTTAACGAATTTTTTTAAAAGTTTGGTTGGATTCCTATCCATTCATTCAATGTTAAAAAATTCAGATATTACGAACTCTCGATATTGCGAACAGATTCAAGTTCGTTATATCGAGGTTCGACCTGTATTTTAAATTTTGTTTTTTGATATTTAGTAAAAGCATTGAATTATTATTTTAAATTTTTTGTATTTTTAATGAATTGTTTAGAGATTTTATTTCGTTTTTTTGTTCCACGATTTTCGTGAGCATTGCTTACAATGCTAAGGAAGTCCATCTCATTATTCTACATTATACATTCAAATAATGTACAATAGACTCACGATTATCCAGGGTGGTCGGGAAATTGGTTATCACAGATAATCTACAACTGCAAGTTTGGAATTATGAATGCATAATAAATGTGCATTAACAGTAGGCTTTTGTATTTTACAGAAATGTTTAAAGAAAGTAAAGAAACAATTTTTTTCCATTATTGCTCTAGTAGCACAATACCAATTTATTTTCCAATTATGTAAATTGAACACTTCCTTAAAACCATTAGAATGGTTTTGAATCATGAAAGTGATTATTAAACTTGTATTAATCATGTTATAAGTGAGGTGTAAGGCAATAATTAATTTCTATTAATCATTAAGTGCTTACGATAATTGGATTGGCTAATTTTAACTTAATTACTTTTCAATTAGTCTAATAGAATTGCCTAAATTACGCAGGTACGTTAAACAATTTTTTATTTCAAGATTTTATTATATTACATAAGATTTTGTATTTTTAGAAATATTGTAGTGTTTCATGATGATAAACGTCTGCTTCGTGTGCAATTAATTGATTCATCCAATTTAGATCACACATGTGATGCTGGGTAAAACAAAATGATTCCAGTTACTTGACCACTGCACCCTGAGAACTGAATGCGTCAAGGACGAAATTATTATGTAAGTTTTGAACCTCAAATTTATTATGTTGATAGCATTTTAATTAGTTGATTGAGATGAGAAATGCAGATGAGTAATTGCTGACATTTTATTGTATTATTACTGCTTTAGTAAATTTGCTTTGATTTATTATGAATTTTCCGCTTTGATCACTTGCCAGACAAAACAGAATTTTTGATAATTGGTGCAGTTAAATATGAATTAAGAAAATTATAAACATATGTTTTAATGTGACTGAAGTAAGTAGGCTAAGTACTGTAACTGTAAAAGTTACAGAAAAGCATCGAAACATCTGTTGATTGGTATTTCTACTAGAACAAATTGCGGTATTGTTCTCCCGGTAGTATAAATTTGTTAGTTCTTATTGTAAATTTTTTAACATTTCGGGTGTGCCCTTTTATATTTCCACTAACAAGTAAATGATGTAATTTCTCAACTTGGGTCTTTTAAAACCTGTAATACGTGACCGTACAACTTTGAAAAATTTAATTTAATTTCTAAAAACCACATGGTGGAAATTCACTGATAGCAAATGTTATTTTTATTTTTTCAAAACACAATGTTGGGCGTCTGTGAATTGTACGTGATGGAAAATGACTAAATTTGTAACAACTGTTACTGTAACAATTTCACATTTCTCCTCTTTTTTTCTCAATTTCATTTTCCTAAATATAAAAAAATTACAAATATGTGAGCTTAGTAAACTTCGAAATGAACTTTGTCATTTAAATTAATTGGAAATTTTTTTTAAAAATCATTTTCATCCAATTTCTTTATTTCCAAGAAGAAAATGAGAAGTACATTCTTCCAACTTCGTGACATGTTTTTTTTCTCTTATACCACCCTTTCTCCCCTCGACCCTTCTTTTTCCATAACTTCGTCCTTTCAGAGCAGAACTAATTAAGGCTAATACAAAGTGGCGCCACTTGTGTTGGAATCCACCATTACGTACAACAAGCCAAGAGCAGACAGGGTAGTTGTAGGAGTAGTAGACTGTGCACCCAATCCACTGTCCACTGTTGTCACGTGATAAGTTCAGACTACTGGCAAAAGCAGAAGAAAAAGTTTTATGTAGACCACGTGGGTCCTTCAGTGCAGACAGCCTGAGGCCGACTTTGGCAACACCTGGTGAAATTTGATTATCATTTTTAAGGTAGTGAAATAACAATTTAATAGGGGCAAATATTTAATTCAAAGTAAGTAAAACTTAATGCAATTTTCGAGAAAAGTACTTTCACTTGTTTTTGTTTTCAATTTTATTTTTGCACATTCATTCTAGTCCATTGAAAAAGTTAAATTTAGATAAATTTACTTTGTGAGCCAAAAAAATAAGTATTGAAGCTTTCTAAGCTGATTAAATATTGATAACGATCACTGAGACGAAGTATTATGTAACAAGTTGAATTTTTTTTTAAATTTAAAAAATTTAAAAAATAAACTTGAAATTGTTCAGTGGTTGGTTATACAGCTTCGTGCAGTGAATTTTAAAAGGTTTTTCTTATTTTTGAATGTTAATGGTTATTTAGGGAGAGTTTTATGCAGAAAGTTGTGGAACTAAGGAAGTTAGTACGTATCATTCCCTTCTTAGTCACAAGTTAAGTGGTTAATTTCATCTACTAAGAGTCAGGGTGGTTTTTCAATAGTCGTGAGAGAAATTAAGGACTCCATCCTTAGTAAGCAGCCATTTCTGTACAGGTCCCAGCATGGACAGTTTAGTAGCAATAACAAAACTTGTTTCGTGTTTTCTTTTTTATTTCTTCAGTTGAAAGTCCACTTTTTTTAACTTGTTGATATTAAGTTTCTCCTCCGTTTAAAAAAAGGTAAATTTAATTAAATATTTACTTAAAGAAAATAAATAAAAGGAAAAATTCGCTTTTGGTTAAAATAATGCAAAACAAGAAGTTGTTTGTGAGTCATACAAGAACTTGTACCCCAGGAAGAAAGCAGTCAATATATCTTATTTCCCGTGGCACGAATTTGAGCTCAGAATAGAATCCACAAGCTGTATTTGTCCTCCAGGGTGGAAAAATCTCATTGCAGGGACTGAGTTTTCTATTTGTCTATCTTGATTTTTTTCTGACTCTTCCTTACCCATCCCTTCTGCACAGCTGAAAGGAAATTCTAACTGCTAAATGACTTACATTGCATTACATTGTGTTATTCCCACTGAATTAATCTGTCCTCATTAGCATGCCTCACTAATTATTCTATTCTCTCTATTTATTTGTAATTTTTATTGTTATAATCACTGGCCCAGATGGGAACTTACTATTGATTACACAAGAATATTCCTCTTGAATCAACTAGTGTTATCCTTGACATATTTATATATTTATTTCAATCTGACAGCAATAAATTTTGATGTCTGAAATGAGAATATTTCCTTTTAAAGTTGTAGAGGTCTGATAAGTGATTTTTTTAGCTTTTTCTATTAATTAAGAAAGTTCTTTATCCCTAAGGTATTTGTTCTTTAGAAGGCAATTCACCTCGATACTTGTAACTTGGAGTGGAGCCAGATGAAAGTTAATTTGTTTACTTCAGTTTTTGTTCTGTTGTTAAAATTGAAGTGTTAACACTGTTAGAAAATTCAGATTTACGAAAATTTACAATAATCATATTTTATTGTAAACATCTAATATGTTAAATGTAAGTTAGATTTATAATTAACATGGAATTTATAAGTTATAAGACATAAGTTTTGTTCTCTGAAAAGCTTGTAAAAGAAAACAACTTACAAATTTACCGAAAGCGTTTGTTTAAAACCACAAATGAAACATTTGTTCTTTACAACAAATTTAATTATTGTAAATTTTTGTAAATCCTACTTTTATTGCAGTGTTAGTTCATTTGCTAATTTAAATTTACCGTTTTGTTTTTAAATTTCGATAACAACAAGCTGTTAATGGCTTATCTCTTAAAGTACCAAAACCATGTATAAACACTTCATTCATAGATAAGTCTTTCACCTATTAAATTTCAATTTGATTTATTAATTCTCAGTTAAGCAAAGAAGTGTAAACAAGAGAACATAAAAGAACTGCTAAACAACTTCCTTTAGTATTATTTAATAAGTGAAATTCGCTGACCACAACTTAACATAATTAGGGCTACATCACTTTCTCAATGGATGAAACTTTATTGACCGACTTGTAGAAGTCTGTTTAATCATTACTCACATCCTTCACTTTTTAGATCACCGCCTTTCATTTGAATTTAACTTCCTTTCATTCACCACTTCTTTACTTCACGAAACGAAGAAAAAAAAAACTATTTCAATTTTTTTGTCCATAACAAGTCAATTAACAACTCAAGGTTGTATTGAAATCTTATCCAGACTCTCAACTTTGTACAAACGTAAAAAACTCATAATTCCTCCGACTGTTTGTGTTGATAATTGGGACTTCTAAACGAATCAAATGTTTGGGTGCCTGCCAGGCTACGCTGCACATCCCGTAGACTTGTGCTGTTTGACGATTTCCTTTCTATTTGTGCGGATATTACTCCCGTTCTCTTCATCAACAGGTTCAACATGGCCGACACTAATTACGAAGCGAAAGAATCCATGCTGTCGCCGAGACCACAGCCAATGATTGCACAAATGACTTCACCTGATCCACCACCAGAACCATCATTCAAAGACCGTTTAAATCAAAATCGCGTAAAAATCGATTGAAAAAAGTGTATTCCCTTTCATTGTGATAAAACTTAAGAAGTTTTGGGGTAAAATGGTTTTTGTTGCCAAGAAATGAGATTAAATGCTATTTTATACGGAAATTTATGGCCACTTAAATGTCGTCATAGTACAGGGATGTTAATTGACGATAAGAAATTAATCAGGAATCTATGGCGAGTGGAAGCTATAAATACATGTCAACTGTGTCCATTACAACATTTAAAGACTTGTTTTTAGATCAATGGCATTTTGTTGCTAAAGTTAAAGCACACTTAATTAATTTTAAGTAATGTCGTTTGCAAGTTAAGTTGGAGTGACATTTTTTTGGATTTAGAAAGTGTTTTGGCTTTGATTACTCTGAGGCCTACCTAAGGTCACTGATGTCTCGTTTGGTTTCTGGAAACGGACCAAATAGACGAGTGTTGGATTTGGAACAGACGAGAAAAAAATATTCCGAAAATGGAATGCAGGTTGCTGACATAAGAAAATTCGATTGCGTGTACTTTTTGCGAATTTTTGGACGCAAAAATAGTATTAATGAGACTTAGTAATTAAAGAAAAATTTATTTTTTAAAAATTAAATGACAGCTTAATTAGAAACATGAATTAGTTAATGAATAAATAAATAATTAATTACGGGCAATTGATGTTAAGTTTATGTCAAGTGAAAGGGAAGTTATTTCGTATTTATATTACAATCTTTTGTTGTTTTTGTATAGGTTTGTAAATGGTTTCTCGACAATTTGTTACTCTGCCTAACGATTCTCGGCGTTGTAATGGGTTTTGTCTTAGGCTTTCTTGCACGATTAGCTTTAACGGACGATAAGCCAAGTTTCGACAAAGAAACAGTCGTTCTGGTATCATTTCCTGGTGACATCATGCTAAGAGCACTTAAAATGCTTATTCTACCTTTAATTACATCATCATTAATTACAGGTAAAGAGCTTTAATCATTCTCGCACAGTGGCGTACGCAGAGCCCATAAACCTCGAAATTGCCCCTAAAATTAAAAATTTTTGTCTTTAAGTACCTGGAAAAAGCAATACTATAAAACACGTTTACCTCTTACAAGGTACAAGGCTGTTTTTAAATACAATAATAAATAAACAAATTTTAATGTTTCAAAAAAAGAGGTTTTGTGACACCCCCCCCCCCCCCCCCCCCTCCAAAAAAAAATTATTTCTGCATATGCCATTGTTCTTGTCCATAAGTTCATATATTAAATAAGATATTCAATTTCTTACAGGATTAGCACAAATGGATCCAAGATCTAGTGGTAGAATGGGGTCACTAGCTTTCGCTTATTACATGATAACAACAGTTATGGCAGCAATATTGGGCATTGGACTTGTCGTTGCAATTGGCCCTGGTTTCACTGCTTCCGACAAAATAGGAAATTCAACGGGGACTGGAGGTGCTGCTCAAGAAGAAGTTGATACCTTAGAATCAGTTTTAGATATTGTTAGGTATTTTGCACTTGCCACCACACAAAATTAAAATTTTTTAGCTTTCTTTTGTTTTTATTAGAAATTTGTTGCCTGAAAACTTAATCCAAGCCTGTATTCAAACGGGGAAAACAGAAACGTTTGTTGTCAATGCCACGTTAAATACCACAGACAAGCGATTTGTTTATGCAGACGGAACCAATGTGATGGGTATATTTGAAAATTGTAGTTTGTATTATTTTCTAAATTTTATGTCTGATTTCAGGACTAATTCTATTTTGTATTATATTTGGAGTTATTGCTGGTCAGATGGGTGACCAAGGACGACTTATGGTGGAGTTTTTTACTGTTTTGAATGAAATAATCATGAAGATTGTTGGTATCGTAATGCTGTATTCTCCTCTTGGGATTATGTTCTTAATTATTGGAAAAATCATGTCAATCGACAACATGGGAGAAACAGCGGCACAGCTAGGAATGTATATGGTGACGGTCATCGTCGGTCTACTCATACATGGAGTAATAACATTACCACTCATTTTCTTCTTAATCACTCGACAAAATCCTGCGAAATTTTTTTATGGAATGATATATGCTTGGGTTACTGCTCTTGGTACAGCATCAAGGTATAAAATTGAAAATACACTTGAATTATTCGGTAGTGTTTCCCAAATGGTTTTCGACGGAACCCTAGGAATTCATGAAGTGAAAAAATGGGGATTTGTCTGGAATACTTAATAAAATGGGATTTAAAAAAAAAATTCAATAAAACTGGGGGTTACTTCATGACACTGATTTGGGTAGAATTTTTCCAAAAAATCGCATAAATTTTTAATTATTATCAAAAATTATTGAATTTAGGAAATATTCGGATTCAGATACAAATCCAATTGGTACTGATTCGGTCTTATGAAACACCCCTCGAATAAAACAGTGCTGATTTCAAAATCTTAGGGTTCCGTGGGCAAATTTAATCGGGAAACTCTGATCCACAGAATTAGAAAAATAACTTTAAAAAATAATTTAATTCAGTACGGTAGCTTTGCCAATTACATTTCGATGTTTGGAAGAAAATAACCACATAGATCGAAGAGTTACTAGATTTGTATTACCAGTCGGTGCCACTATAAATATGGATGGTACAGCGTTATACGAAGCCGTTGCTTCTATATTTATTGCCCAATTAGCAGGAATTCATCTTGATATTGGTCAATTAGTAACTGTCAGGTACAAAACTTTATCTTAATAATCAAGATCTTTTTTAATTTTAAATTCATTTTTAGTTTAACTGCGACTTTGGCCAGTGTAGGAGCAGCGAGTATTCCCAGTGCAGCTTTGGTAACCATGGTGCTCATTTTAACAGCTCTGAGGTTACCAACCGAAAACATTACACTATTATTTGCAGTAGATTGGATGCTGTAAGTGTCGAAAAGCTGTTTTACTATAATTTTGTTGGTTTAATTCTGATTTTTATAATAGTGATCGATTGCGGACATCGTTGAATGTCGTTGGAGATGGATTTGGGGCCGGAATTGTGTATCATTTAGTACGCAAAGACTTAGATAAACTAGACCGCGAAGCAGCAGAACGAGAAGAAATCGAAGAGGAGCGCAGGATGAGTTTATTTGTTAAACGTCACAGTCTGGCAGCTGCTCAGCATCACACCGACGGCAATGCCGAAACGCCAATTTAATAACCGAATGTCATTTACGAGGCGATTTATTTTGCTTTTACATTTTACGATGTATATAAAAAGGATGGAATAATCAACTTGCATCTGGCTGCATTATGGATCTCTTTCTCTCCAATTTCGAACCAAGAGAATTTTTTACAATTGTATTGAAATAATATGACAAAATTATCTTTCTCCGTGATTTTGTCTCGAAAATCTCAGCGAGTAATAAAGCTTGGTATACAACAAAGGATGTACTTTATACTTCCACTTTCTACAAAAAACTGCCAATTTTGTAATCTGAAATAAAGAGATAATAGCAGTGTAAATTAGATCCATCGCATTTTCAATATATTAGTTAAAAAATTAGGTGTTGATTTTAAAGCAATTAGAATATACAAAAAATCTGTATTATAATTATAATTTTATAAAAAATGTTTAAAAAAAACAGTTTTAAAAAAAATTCTGTATTTTATGTGCCAGTATTTGAAAACTAATGTTAGTGATAGCATATTCATTATGTGAATTAATATTTCATCAGTGTGCTGTTATTCATAAATGGCTTTTCAATAAGAGAAATGAATATATGTTTAATATGACTTGCAAATTTTGATTTCATAAACAAGCTCAACTCATAAACATGCATATTGCAGTATTACGTTCTTGCCTATATATCATTCTTATCGACTTCGTTGTTATTAAAAATTAACATGAAGGGATTACAAGCATACTTTCCAAGAATTTTTGTAAGTCAAAAAAGTCATTGTACTTGGAAAGTTGGCGCTCTAAGAATGAAATGCCAAGATAATAATAGCCATAGGTAAATCTAATCACATGTAATATAGAACTAAAAATTTTATAAGTGTCTTCTTTTTGCAGCTACTGTTTGTATTACTTTTATATGGATTGCAGGCAAAGAAAATTAAACTTGTTTTATGGTAATGATTCGACTCAAATAATTTATATATTTTGCTTGCAAGAAAAGAAGAGTGAAATTTTGCGAGGAATAATCAGAGAATATAAGAAAGACCAGTAACCAAAACGTAAAAACAGCAACTCAAATTAGAAATCGCAAACAAACATCTTCATTGTGTACGTTTTCGTTTAGTCAGCACGATGGCCGCGATTGCGAAATTCAAATTCAGCGCCAATAAGATGTAAATAAATCTCGTACAAAGCCGCCATCTATTTTTCAACAAAATCCTTCATTTTTTAATTTAAAACTACTTCGTCTTTGTTTTTAAATTAAACAAAAAAAATTAAACAAATCAATAAACATAATTACGATTAAATAGCCCGTTAAATAGATTAGATTATTAGTCATGAGCGTCATAGATAATTATTAGTTTCTCATTCCACCGCATCCATCGCCTCACCACACAATTTTTCAGTCAGCCATCGCATCGTTCATTCCCTCCCTTTCATTCCCCATTATCTATCTACTTGGATCTGATTCTCTTTTCCTCGTGGTATGGCTGTGCTGAGCGGTACGCTGTAGGAATTTATTGGGGCACCGCATGACATGTAGGACTAAAATCGGCCTTTAAAAGTGTGAACATTTCTGATACCGAGCCATCGAAAAGCAGTAATGGATTTGACTTCGTCTCTAATGGAAGCCCTTTCGGGGACGGCCAAATTTAAACGTATCGAGCAACTGAAAAGATGGGAAGAATCAGAAACGAACAAAGAAGGCACTCAACTCAAGGAGCGGTCGAGGAAAATTAATTTTAGCGATGGATGCGTGTTTTTAGCTGCCTGTGCTGCGGGAGACAGGGACGAAGTGGAGCGGCTAATTGCAAAGGGTGCCGACATCAACACGGCAAACGTGGACGGACTCACCGCCCTGCATCAGGTAAATTTAATAGTAAAGCGGCGAAACGTAAACCGCAGTTTGTAATGATAAGGATTGAAATAGATTTGTTTTTTCTTTTACTACGATTACATGTTTAAATGCGGGGAGCGGCAAACAAAATGGCTGCGTCGTGTGCCAAAAGAAAAGAAGTGAATTTTGTTTCCTGCATCTTTTCCTTCCCGGTTTTTTAAAGGAATTAGGTTAAGAGGTGGTGATTAAAAGGGTTGAAAGGATTAGTTGGAGGGTTTGACCGATGAAACGTGTGTTTGTGGTTTGGAGATGAAAAGTGTGATAGAAGTAGTAATGGGTTTTTTTTTGTTTATTTTTTTTTCTAGTTCGATTTTCGGTACTGTTATAGTTATAGTATGTTAATCACGGTAAATTTCCGGTTGCATAATAATGGATTGGTTTTTATTAAGGTGGTAAAAGTGATTTATTAGTTTTGATTAATTGTGGTAAAAATAAATTTTGATTTTTATTGGAATAAATGCACAGCACTGCTGCGGTGTAATGTATACGATCACAACAAATTCTCATGACCCTAATGAGGTGATCCACGCGCTATTTTGGCGCCATTTTGATTTTTTTTTGGTTAGGGTTCGATTGCCAAAAATCTGTTCCTGAAAGGTGGGGCTCAAACCCTAGTAAAATTTCAGAGAAAAAAAAATTCGAAAAAAAAAATATTTTTTTCTCATTTAAAATCGATTTCACACTCAGAAAAAAAAATTTCTCAAGACAATACTTCCGATTATGTAAGTGAGAAAAATTTGAAATTTTTGAATCACTTTTTAGTCCGTGAGCATATGGTGTTGTGAGCAATCACTTTGTGAAGAATAATCATCTAAAAATAAACTAAGACTCGTCTATTTAGTTCTCTAGGATTTTCTCAACGATTAAATATGAAAAGAATCGACTGTTATGTAAATTTTACTCCCAAAAAATAAACGAAAATAAATAAATTCCTTACCCCTGAAAAATGTACATTTTTTCACATACTTTATCCCTCGCGGTAAAATTAGGGTGGCGATTTGAAAAAAAGACAAATTAGTGTTTGAATTTATGCAGGGTCAATGACTAGGGCCTAATTTAGACCACGAGGTTCATATTTATACTTGAAGTGGCTTTTCTTTTTACGGTGGCAGGAATAGATGTTATTAAAGGGTTATAAGGAATTTTTTTAAGCAAAATAATAATTGTGAGATCATTCTGGATTACAGCCAAGAAAAAAAATCCGAGTTAAATTAGTAGTGTGTGAAAGTGCTTTTTACGACGGAGATGACAGTGAAGGGAATTCCCTTCAGTTTTGTAATGCGTAAAACTAAAAATAAAAATGGTTTAACGCTTAAATTTTGCTATTTTTATATCAAACATTAATTTTTCTCAAGACCTATTTAGACGTAGTACAATCTGTAATCGGTATCGTGAGTGTTATCTTTGATGATGCTGAGTATATAAACAAAACGAGGCCTAGGATGAATAGTTTTCCTCGTTCGAACCAAGGACTAATTTTGTTTACATTTCTATACTTTTATGAAATTAATACGAGTTTGTGATGCACTGGCATGATTTTTAATTTTTGAAATTGTAATTTTTTGTATTTACCTTATGTTATTATATCATTTTTAGGTCAAAACGGATGAAATAAGAATAATGTTATGTAATAATGGTAATTTTTGCATTGGGGAAGGAGAAAAAATCTCGAAAAAATCGTATTTATACTAAAGTTTATGTTAAACATAAACATTTCGTCGCTTGTTCACGGTTGGGTCGCCGTATGATGAAACAAGCAAACAAAAATAGACAATTGTTTCCATCTTACAACTTTTTTCGCCTTGTAACTGCGCAAAACTGGGAAAAAAGTCATTTTAGACGAATAAATTAAAATTAATTCGATCATTTGCATTAAATTTGTATTAAATCATACATTATTAACTCGGATTGCATGTTATTAATATTTATAATTCATGTTACCGTTAAATCTCTTTAAATGTAACCTTTAGCATAACGACCAAGTTTTGATTTTATTTTTTTTAATGTAATTAATTCAAGGCACAGCTGTATTTTTTGTAAAAGAAAACATCTCACCATCTGTACTCACACACTGTTCTTTTGTTCCTAGTTAAAGACTGGCCAAGATTTTCTTTGCCAATTCTTCTCGTTCTTTTAAAGTGAACTTTCTATCTTTTACATCTTGGCAAGGGATATTTAGATGACAAAATGAAAATAACCTTCTATTCAGTGCACTAATTACGGGAAAATTATTTATTTTTTAAACTTTTGTTTTCTTATAAGGAAGTTGATTTCCTTTGCTTTGAATAAGATTTACGTAGTTTGTATTGTTTTTTACTTCCTCTTTTGAGTTTTTATATTTTTGGATTGAAATTTTAATTTAGATTCGCTAGTTAAGCAGGTAACAAGAATTACGTTGGCCGATTTATTTCCTTCGAGGTAGTAAATTAAAAAAAAAAAAAAAAAAAAAAAAAAAAAAAAAAAAAAAAACCGCTTACCTCGTGGTTTCTATTTTATTCCTTGATTTGTTGGAAAGGTCGAATAGGATTTTTTTGCGTTGTAATTTGATAAATTTGGTTCGCAGTGATGATAAATTGGAAAATGTCAAAAAGTGAATTATAGTTTTTATTTTGATTTTTTTTTTAAATTTTCTCTTTTGATTTTTTCTTTTTCTTTTTTTTTAAATTTTCAGTCTTGCATCGATGATAATTTGGAGATGGTGGAATTCTTAGTTGAAAACGGAGCTGATATTAATTGCGGTGATAACGAAGGTTGGACGCCGCTGCATGCCACAGCGTCATGTGGCTTTTTAAGTATTGCAAGGTGAGTTCCTCAATTTGATCGTATCGAGTGCATTGAAATGTGAATGATAGATAATATAATATTTTATTTAAAAAGGTATTTGATCGAACATGGTGCTAATGTTGCGGCGGTGAATAACGATGGAGAGTTGCCCATCGATATCGCCGAGTCCGATGAAATGGAGGAGTTGCTGCAAGAGGAAATTAATAAACAAGGTTCATTATAAGCAAATATTTTTCTTGCAAATAAAAAAGTTATATGAATTAATTTTAATTTAAAAATTTGCATTTTTTAATGATTTGTTGTTATTTTTTAGAGATTGATTGTGAGACCGCTCGGAATGAAGAAGAGCGACTCATGTTGGAGGATGCGAATCAATGGCTCAATTCTGGCACATTTTTAGATAGACCTCATCCTAAAACAGGTGCTACAGCACTACACGTAGCAGCTGCAAAGGGCTATATTAAGGTTATGAGGTACGTAGAGTTTGTTTATTTACCGAGTTCAAATTAGTGAGATCTTTTTTTGTGTATTTTTTCTTGTGTCTTTTAATAGTTTCTGGATTTGTTTTACAGTGCCTTATTACAAAGTGGCGCTGATTTAAATTGTCAAGATTTGGACGGGTGGACGGCACTGCATGCAGCTGCTCACTGGGGGCAAAAGGAAGCATGTGAAATGCTCATGGAGCGTGGGGCTGAAATGGACATTAAAAATGCTGTGGTATGAATATATTATTAATTTTATTGCAATTTAATTTTTTAAAGTTGTTTACAAATAAATAATGTTGAAAAAAAATTTTTTTAAATTATTTTATCATTGGTCTTCATTTTCAATGAATCAGTCAGCAATTAATTAATTCAATTAATGTTTCAGGGTCAGACGGCCAGTGACATAGCAGAACCAGAGATGGCGAAATTATTAGAGGAGATGAGGAAGAAACAAGCCTCAGTGAGTACTAGTGGACAGTAACAAAGATTGGGCAACTTTTGGACTTATTTATTCATTGATTTTTAAACTGTACATAAATGTTCTGTACATAGTTTTTGTGGTCATCTCTGTTGAGATATTTTATCTCCCCAGTTTGTTTTATCGTGTCATCAACGTAAAACGTTTATTTTTTGTAAATATGTTAATACGAAGAAATTCTATGGGAGAAAACAAAAACAAAAAAAAGATTTTATGCCTTCTTTTTTGTGAAAATGACATCATTTGTTGTATAAAAAAAAATTGATTCATCTTCATCCTAAGAGGAATTATCAATTGTTTATGGTGACAAGTAAGTGAAACGACCGCATTTTGGGTTTTGCTCGGAAAAGTTGTGCATATTAATAATTGAAGTGATCTTAATGAGGGTTTTTAATTTATTTTACAATTTTTTTGTGCTTGCAACCACGTTGTTGGTGTTTGCATGAAATAATTATATAATCTAAATTAAAAACGAATTAATTTTTTTGCATCGTTTCATTTGCTTATAATAATACTCCTAAACCAGACTTTTTAAAAAAATTGTCTGGCTTGAGTTTTTATTCCCGGGATTAAGGATGAGTTGATTGACGGGCATGAAATCTTGAAAATTTGTGGAAAAGAAAATGTTGTTTAAAATTTAATTTATTTTTGGTGTGTATTATTTTGCATGGGATGTGCACTGTTTTCAGTGTGTTTTGTCCTTGCAAAATTGTACAGTTTTTATTTGTTTTTTTTATTTTTACAAGAAATTTTTGTCATATATAATTTTCTGTTTCAGTTGGCAAAGGACAAATTAAAATCTCAGACAATAATCGAGAACAAATCTACGGTTGCGAATCGTCGAATGTAAGTTTTATGGGTAAAAACCTTAAAAGGAAATGTTGATTTATGATTTTTTTGTTTTTTAGGGTGGCCGGATGCGATAAGGTTCCAGTACATAATTTGATAATCAAAGAACCGTCAAAAGAGGAGATTAAAGATACGAAAGACGAGGAATCTTCGTCGTCAGAGTCTTCGGAATCGGAAGAAACGAAAGAAATAACAAATGAGAAAAATGAAGTTGGTGAGTTTGTTAGTGAAAAATCGAATTTTCTTTTACGTTTTATCATAATTTCAATTTTAGAAAAAAGAAATAAGGTTAATAAGAGCGAAGAGCCACCTGTTGTTCTTCGTAAACCACAATCCGTGCCTTCCAAACCGGAAGAAAACGTACGGATTCGTGTCCCTCCCAAACAGACCCCTCAACCATCGACTGAAAATGAAGACAACATTCCCTCCTGGAGACGAAGCGCTCGCAAATCTGATAGTTTGTCAACAACTACAAATGAAAATCACGAAATCATACCTCGATCAAGCGTCGGACAACGGTCTTCCGTTCCTCTTACGACAAGTAACAACCAAGAAGTGAGCGAAGCAGTAAAATAATTTAATCCAGCAATAAATTAATTTTTTTTTAAATTTAAAAACAGGAATTCAAACGCCCATTAAGCGTTGAAACAACAGAAAGGTGAGTTTTTCAAATTAAATATAATTACTTGCTGAATAGTTAGAATACTTAACTCTGATAAGTGCAATTTTTACTAAAACAATTTTTTAAAGTGACACAATTGGCTCATGTGAATAAAATTGCTCATGTCTCGTAGTTAGTAACAGATATATTTACAGCTTGCTTATTTAATAATGCTAATAAATGCTAATTGCATGGCATGTTATAATCAAAGGGGTTTCAAGATTGGTGCAATTGTGAGCCGCTTCAGTCGTCCTAATTCTTTGCCAACTACCACCAATCCCTCTGTCACCATAAGTTCTCCGAGTAGCCGTTTGCCTTCTTTTCTCAGGTATGGTAACTTAACCTTTTAACATCGTTTACATTAATGAATCTTTTGTTTAATGGGAGGGGGTTGGTTGGTTTGATCCAATAATCAATTGATGTTTGTGTTCTTAGGAAAAGGGAAGAGAACGTGGAACTGCAAAAACCAGTTGCAGTCATCGGACAAACGACAACGACAACGACGACTGGAGAAGTAATTACGGGAGATTCATCTCCATCAACTCCGAGTAATCAAACCGGTACGCCGCAGAGAAGGTCGTTCCAGCCGCCCGTACGAGACGAGGAGTCGGAAACGCAGAGAAAGGCGCACGCTAAACGAGTGCGGGAAACGCGGAGATCAACACAGGTTGGGTTGTTAATTGTTTTCATTTAATTTTGAGTAATTAATTTTTGAAATTTATTTGTAGGGGGTGACGTTAGAAGTGGTGAAATCTGCAGAACAGTTGGTCAAACAACAGCAGCAAGAAGCTGAGAAATCCAAAGACGAAACTAAAAATGAACCAACACTGCCAACAATCGAACGCAGACGTTTACCACCGAAAGAAGAAGATAAAACGTTAGCACCTACTCCTAGTGATTTGATGGAGAGACGGTCGTCATGGCGATCACGATTGGAACAAGATAATCACAATAAATCAACGGTTAGTGCTCGTTTTTATTAAGCAGCCATTCGGTTCAGTCGAGTAAGATTAGTCATGCACATTTGTATGTCTGTTAAAGTTACATGATTGCACTTTTTTATTTAATTTTCTAATTTTTTTTATTTTTTCTGTGCTTCGCATGGATGAATTTCCTTTGTTGTTGTTTATTTTAATTTTTTGCTATAATTTTTGTTCTGTTGCATAAATCCGACCAATTTCCTCGCTGCTATTTTGTGCGTACCTGCTTTTGTTATTACCCAATCCCGAAATACTGGGGCATGATGGTACAGGAGGATATACGAGTGCCGAGAAGACCTCGGGATTTGGGCGAAGGAATAAACTCGACGAGTGACGATGCACTCACTTCGCCGACGGTGCATTCGAGAAGAATGAGGCTCACAGGTACGGCAAAGGATAACGATAATTCCTTGAGTACGATGCGAGTTCGGGGATCGACGAACGACGAGATAGCGACAGGTGATTTGTCAGACGAAAGCGAAAGCAAAAATAAATTTAATGAAGTGATGGTGTTGGTAAGGGTTTGCGTGGAATGATGGAAATGTTAAATGTGTAGAGAACGATAAGGAAAATGAGAGCGGATCGCAGAATTCGATCGGCAATGCACAAACGATACAAGCTGCTATTCAAAGGCGACGGCGACCGAAGAGAAGATCAACGGGGGTGGTTTATATGGATGCTGATGTTAGTATTATTTATTTTTAATTTTATTATTTATGCGCACTTTTTTGTCTCGGTTTGCTTTGTGAGAGGATGTGACTGTGCATGCATTCTTGTTAACTGTTTATTTGTTTACAGTAATATACTATGGGGTTTTCTTATCTTTTTTTTGTTATTGTTTAAGCGTTAATTTCATTTGTAATTGTTTGAAATCTCGTTGTTAGGATAAAGAGAGTGGAGATGGAAAAGGAGACTCAAAAAATACAGATGAGGAAAATAATGTTCAGGTAAGAATGAATTTTTTTTTAAATTTTATTGGCGCGTTTGGTAAGTGGACTTGAGACTGGACTTGTTGTGCAAATTTTTCATTTAATAGATTTGGCGTTTTGGAGTTGATGTTGGGACTCCAGTAAATTACATAAAATTTTATTTTATGAACGGTTTAAATTTTAAAACCACCGGAGCTCTCATTTAGCATTACACAAGGGGATTTATAAGAAAGTAGAGTTGGATTTATTCCCTCCTCTTCATGAGAAGTTGATGAAGTTGGCTTCATTCGTTAATTAATGAGATGTTCATTGGTTTAGGAAGCTGAGTGAGCCCCAGATCTGTTCTTAAGAAGCTTTAGGGGTCCAGGTGGATTTATACAAATTCCTCTAGAGACTCGCTTCGAAGTAGTTATCGTGCAAGAAGATTAAGAAACCTGGGAATACCGAGGCACGAAAGGTTCAAGATGTTTCAAAAATCCCTGATCCTCTTCTCTTCCTAAGGATGATATTGGACCCTTCTCATACAAACCATAAATTACCGCGCTTTTGTTTAAAACAAGGTTGTCTTCGCACTTGCCAAACTAAGATCAGGTTTATACTAAAGCATAAATTTTTTATATTAAATAATTTTTGGCCACATTGAAAATCAACTCGCAGTTCATCGATTAAGCAAGTGTATTGACCATGAGCTATTCGGGAATCTATCCTTGATATAAATGTGAGAAAAAGTTATAGATAGAATTTTTTGGGTGCTAAATTCTGCATTTGTTAAACGCAATAGCCCTTACACAGAAGCGCTATTATTTAGCGTGGCAGTGATGCAATTATTTTCGTAATATTTCTCCGAATTGAGAAACATTGTTTGCTATTAGGAGAATGCCAGGATTAGACTAATTAAGATATTTTTCAACTTTAATTTTTTCCAATAATAAAATAACAACTTAAAAGATCCCTGGTGCGTAATACACCGAAAGAAAAGTCGAGGAGTTTAAGTTAGCACTTAAAATTTATTCTGTAGCCAGACACACTCCTTCCTTGTGAGGATGGATGTTCCCATGGTTAAAAATAAAAGTGCAGTAAACAAGCGAGTCACATCTCTTCTGAAAATCTGCAAACTGGCGCGACGCCATTTTCGGCTGGTGCCCGCCAAACGAGCTAAATTTAACCTCCTCTTCTCAGCCTCCAACCGATGCCATGGCAAGTAGGCGTAGGAAGGGAGGCATGAAAGTGACGTCACAAGCCACAAACGCCTTGTGCTTGCGATTACTCAAGGTTCCCATTACATGTACCTCTATTCTGGGTCCCGTAGGGTGGAGCAGAGTCGAGAAACTTTTTGGCTTTGTTTGCGGTGCACTGTTTAACGCCGTTTTGCGGTTTTGCGTTTTAGTATTACTACCTCGAGCTAAACGGAAAATGTCGGGCACAACAGGTTACTGCCCTTAATGAACTTCCTTTTCACCGGATGCACTCGAGCGTACGACTCAGAAGCAACTTTAATTCGGCTCTTAAAGAGCGTCGTGACATTCGAATCTTAGGTTTATAATTTTAACGTCTGATCATGTCTTACGGGTATTCAGGATCAGGGTACTACGGAAAAAGTCCATACTCTTCATACGCAACTCCCAGTTCGCTTTACGGTTCTTCATATTCCTCGTATTCTTCGCCGTCATCGTCTCTGTATTCATCTAGTTTTGTTCCAAGAAGGGAATCGTATTCTGGATATGGATCAGGGAAAAGTGGTTATTCCTCATTCTCGTCGTTGAACCCATTGAGCACGTCCGCGTCGACTTCTTACTTTAATGGATTAGGAAATTCCGGGTCTTCTGGACGTGGATTGACGCAATCCGCGTCCATGTCGAATGTGGCGTATGGTTGTGGCGGTGCAAAGAGTCCCAGAAGTTCGAGTCCAATTAGAAATACTTCTTCCAGCGTTGTTGTAATGTTATTTTGTGAGATTTTTGTGAGATTTTTATTTCATTGGTATTGTTTTGATGCAGGTTCCCGAGCGGACTTATAGGTCACGATTTGGATCTGCTGGATCTTTACCAGATGGATCTACGAGGTCAGATAATTCTGGTTCTCGGTACTCGGATCGGTTAAGCCGAACGTCGTCTGCTAGTAGTACAACGGGGTTGGCGAATGATTCGGATGAGAAAGATTATAAAAAGGTGAAAATTGAATTTAAATTATTAAAGGCTGGTTGCACCAGCGTTAATCTTAATTTATCTTGTATTGTTATTGTATACTAATTGTTGGTGCAATCGGTTTAGAATTTGTTTTTATAATTTTTGTTATTTACAGCTATATGAAGATGTTAAGTTGGAAAATGAAAGGTTACAAGATAAGTTGCGTAAAGCCGAAGGAGAACTTGACGATACCAAACAGCTGTTAGATAAAATACAAGTAAAATTTTATGTTTGTTAAACAATGTTTACATGAACTTACATAATTTTTTTTTTCAGAATCTTAATAGAAATAGCTCAAATGATGCGGAGAAAAGGGTAAAATTATATTTTTTAAAATTATCTTGTGAGATCTAAAAGAAATTTTGCATTTAATAGGAGCGAAGAGCTTTAGAAAGGAAGATATCTGAAATGGAGGAAGAGCTAAAGGTAAAATTAAATTTGGTATTAATTTAATAGAATCATTCGAATTAATTAGCAATGTGCATCACAAAAATGCATGAGTTGAACATTTCATTATTGAACACATTCTTTTCCTTGAGTATTCTTCCTATCTATATGAAATATTAAAAAAATTGGTATTTAAGTTATCATCATCACTGTTATTGTTATTTTCTAATGTGGAAATTAATCCTTATGGTTACTAATCAATTATTTATTGGGTGTGTATTAAAATTTTTAATAGCATGGTGGTTAGCATTTATGGTGTTGCACTTAGTTTTTAAATTTGGCACCATGTACTTATTAATACGTCAGGTGTTTTTTGTTATCGTGAGACGAAAGCCAAAACCAACACAGGTCGAACCTCGTTATTACAAACTTCCAAGAGTTTTATGGTTTAAATTTAGTTTATTACCTAATTTATTTTTTATTTTTTTAAACAAATTTTATATAAATTCAATATAAGGAATTTGTTTCACTATATCGGGTATTATGAACTCTCGATGTTACAAACTCATTTTTATGTTCCTTTTGAGTTCGTTATAACGAGATTCGATGACGATCAGAGATCAGAATGAATGATGTCACATTATGAATATAAATAATTGTAAATTAATAATTTTTAATGAATTTAAGTTCATATTTCATTATTATTACCTATTACTTTAAATTACTTTCTTTTGAATTATGAGTATTCTTAACCCATTTATTGCTAACTGTTCAAGGTATAACAAAGCAAACAATGTGAAGCAATGATCCATCTCTTATCGTCTTAGATTTAACGAAGTTCTAAAGTATGAATGATATGGGTGACTCAACTCTTCATCAAAGAGAAGTTTATTATTCAAAATCAAAAACAAAAGCGTCTTTATTCATATTAAGCAAGAAAAAAGCTTACCACATGTGACCATGATGAATGTAGGCTTAAATTTATAATAACCTTCACAAACCGAATTAATTTTATAAATTTATGTTGTGTTTGTCCTCTGAAATTCGTGGAATTTAGGGAACGTTGTATCAGTTTAGGGTACCTAGTCATAGCACCCTAGTTGGTAAAGCGTCAGCCTATCAGCACGAGGTGGAGGGTTGGGCCGGGTTCGCTTCCCAGACTGATTCAAGATAAAATTTTTTCAGTGTAATTCAGCTTTAAGTATTTGTTAACGTGCTTTGATTTGGTCTGCCACGTTTATCATAGTGGTTTGACTGTGTGTACGGCACGAAAATTAATTTCGATGACTAGATTCGATCGGCGATTACGAAATGAAGTATTGCCGTGAAGCTCGTTGTTGATACATTTTTATTTTTTGGATTTTATAAAATTATAAAATTTTATAAAATAAGGTGTGCGTG
Organism: Stenotaenia linearis; assembly: GCA_034700445.1. NCBI lineage: Eukaryota > Metazoa > Arthropoda > Chilopoda > Geophilomorpha > Geophilidae > Stenotaenia > Stenotaenia linearis. Next base: position 3,330 of record JAQIXT010000023.1, on the reverse strand, counting down.
GTGACAGATTGAGAACTAATTTAGAAAACAGAATTCGCATGTTTGCTGAATGTATCATGTGTTTTCTATTCTTAGAAACTTTTATTGTCAGTTGTAAATTATGATTTTATTGTTATTTGTCCGTTCGTTTTGTTTAGTGATTAATTAACAGGTGTTGACTCTGCACGAGCATGGGTTATTTGAGTAACTAATGACGATTAAAGATAACTTTGCACGAATGTTGGTTTTTAAATTTTTTTTTATTGTTGTAAAATTGAGAGAAACTTAACTCTGTACATTTTTCACTATTTTCCTTTCAGCATATGAATAAATTAAAACAGGAGAATGAAAAATTAAAAGCTGAAAATAGAGCTTTGACTCGTGTGGTGTCCAAACTGACAAATAAATAGGTAAAAAATGAAGTATATCAAATGATTATATCAAATTGCGAATTACAGGATTTGGTTTGGATGATTTTGAATTTTTTGTACTTTTGTACGCAGCATGCTTCATTTGAGAATGGCTCAAGGAAAAGATTGATTTGAATTGAATTGAATTTTTTAGTCTAATTTGAAATAATCATTTAATGTAATTCATTAAATGGAACATGTAACATACTTTTTTGAGTATGTGGTTTGCATGTTGCTGTAGGGTTTTTTTTATTTCATTGGTATTGTATAGCACTTTTTTCGGTTTTAAGATGCACGAGTTGAGAAAGTGATTTTTTTAATAATTTAGTTTGCATGTGAAGTTTATTACGTGAGAAATTGGTATAAAAAAATATAAAATGGTTGTTGGAATTTTCCTGTTGTTAATTGAATTTTTTAAAATTATTTAAGTATAATGGTTTGTGTATTTTATTTTAAATTTTATTTTATAAAGGAAGTATATTTGAGTTATCACTTACGATTTTGATGTCATTTCGGTTAATTTTTGGTCTTTATATGGCTTAATTAAATTTGGATTATTTAACGTTGGTTAACACTGCTTGCTTTTATCAGATATACATAAAAATTGCATGTCGGCGGTAATTAGCATGACAGCAATACTTTGAAATGACATCAAAAATTATATTTTCAGTGATGGAAATTTGTACCAGGTTTTTAATTACATTAATTATTTACTGATCTAAATTTTAGATTTTCTTTTTCATGTTTTGAACCAAAAATGTTTATATTATAGAAAATAGTGGGAGAAGTCTGGTTTCAATTTCCAAACACTCTTCAAGTGATTTTAAAAGCAGCTATTCATATTAAATTATCGCAATTCTGATTTCTATTTTCAAGTTTCAGTAATGGGAGTGTTGCATTCTAGCATGCACAAAAAGGGAGTATGATTACTTTAGACAACACTAAATTGTTACTTTTTTGGATTTTTGTTTGCTTACACGAGGTTGAATGACATTTATTGCTTCATTTTTATGTTTTTAATTTTTTTTTACAGCAATTGGAGCAGCTAAGAAATGATAACCATAGGCTAAGGGAGGAAAACGGAGCTCTCATTCGCGTTGTTAGTAAACTTTCGAAATAGTTTTTTTCGTTTTTTTTTGTTTAGAAAATAAATTAAAATTATATTGCCTTTTTGAAATTTCTTACGTTTTGTACTTGGCATCTTTGTACTTGAGAAAATGATTGAAAAAAAAATATTTTAATTTTTATTTCCTAGCATTTCCATATATATGTATTTTTATTTTTAATTGCCAAATTGTGACAAAAAGTTTTGAAAAGTGCCTTTTAAAATTCTGCTGTTAAAACCATCGACTCAAGGCAACTTGAAAACTGCCTGTTTGTCTCATAATATTGTATAGATTTAAAAAGAAGTTTTTGTACTTACGGCACAGATTTGTTTTGCTTGTTTGTGCCTATTTAGAGAAATATTTTAGAAATACAAAGTGTTTGATGTTGGGATGTTAAATCAGTTATCAGTTTGATGCAATACCTTCAACTTGTTTCTGTAAATAATTTCTCTCTATTCTTGTCCTACAAAGTATGTTTTTAATAGAGAAATGTTTGTGTGCAAATGATAAAAAGAAAAAAAAATTTTTGTCCTCCATTTTTTATACGAGTCTCTTTTCTATTCGCTTGTGTATTTTAAAGTAAAAAAGAAATGTTTTATTAAACATTTTGGAATCTCCTTGTTGAACGTAGCGTAGCGGTTTTCACAAACTTGCAGCTGTGATAGATTTGTTCTCTTGACAGGTTTTATTTATCTTCTTTTTTTAAATGTAATTTCTCGAAAGTTGAAACCCACCAGACACCACATATTCTATATTCTAATTTGACTGTTAATGGAGTGAAATTGGTGTATCATGTTGACATTTCTTAATTTCTTTTTTGCTTCACAAATTTTAGGAATCAATTCTGTATTGAATTAATTTATAAATCTCTGTACATATCATAGTTATTTTTTTTCCTTTTTATTTCAAAGTCCTCAGGTTTTCTCCTTTTTTAAAATTTTATTTTATATTTTTGGCGGTACTAGAAAGTTAGGTGGAAATGTGTAGTTTCTATTTGTGTAGAATTCCACATCTCAAAAGAAAAAATTAAGTTTGAATTGGATGTTTTCTGTGTATTTTTATTATACATAATTAGGTGTATCCAATAAAAAATGGATGCATAATAAAATAATAAATTTTTTCCGGTGTGATTTAAACGACACAATTTTAATTTCATGATTGTTAGCTACCTGATATATATAAAACGTAGAAAAATATTTCAATATAGTCGGACAACTGGCATGCTCGTTCAATTTCAACTTCTAATTTCTAACTTAATTCGTATCGGAATATTGGGTGGATAAAAACAAATTATTTCACATCATCATGGAATGAATAAATGACTCGCATTACTTCAAACTTAATTATTTCACACTGGATATGTCACATTGAAAAAAAAACATTTTTTAAAATTACCTAGACTTATTGACCAGCAATTCAAATTTAAAAATGAAATAAAATTGTGCAAAAACTCAAAAGCTAAAAAAAAAAAAAAAGTATTTTTTTAGTACCCATAAACATTAATTTGGCGTCCTTTTTCGTGATAGTTTCCTGCGCTTTTCTCATTTTCGTTTCGTACATTTTCGTTCCTGCCGCTTCTTCGATCACGGACAAACTCGGCCTCGTATGGAATGCCGTTTTTTACATATTCTTCTTATATTCATATATTTCTTCATATATTCTTCATAATGTGGTTTTATTTTTGTCATGATTTTGATTGTGATTGGGGATTTTCTTTGTGTTTGTTGATTTTCTTTCTCATGAGTTTTACCACCATGATTGGGGTGGGGTGGGTGTTGGAGGTTGTTGCACAGTGGACATGACCTCCCCTCATTGCCCTTGCTTATGGGATGGTC